>JAOXJP010262826.1:0-35437 GCA_025762735.1 Platanus orientalis
GGTCTAGGTGATCCATAGCCTCTGACTGCGCGTGATTGCAGTACCCGAGTAGGAAATTAGGTCAAAAACCATTTTTTAAATGGTTTAACAAAATTATGTAGGGGATGCTGTTAGTTTTTTTGTAAAATGCTGCTTTGGGCCATATGTAGAGGATTTGAAGTTTGAGGAGTCTTGAAATCACAAAAATTGACAGATTGGCTACTGGATTCCTGGGCAATCATTGAGGGTTTTCGAAGCAGAGTTGCTTGACGGAATCAGGTTTCTGTAGCTGCCTGAAGCTGAGTAGAATTGAATGACTAATCATTCCCTGAATTAGGGGTTTATGAAATGCTTTATTGAGGACAGGGAAGATTCTGAGAAATGGCTCTAATTTTAACTCGTTTCGAGTCTCGGGAAACTTTTAAGAGCATTTTTCGTGCCAAATACAGACAAAACATGCTTTTTTCATGTTTAGGCAGAAATGATTGCTTGGGTCATGGATTTTCTACAAATTAGCATGGATCTGATAGTCTCATGGCTTTGAATTTACTATGGTATGGCCATTGACTATCTGAATTTCTGATTTCAGGTGCGCTCCTGGGAGTCGTTTGAGTGCCTAATTTTTAGGCCTGATTTTTTATGCCTTTTAGAGTATTTGAGGAAATCTTGGTAGATGGATTTCATAAAAGCCCTGGCTTCTTAGACAGATTTTTGAAGGCCTTATTAATCTAAAGAAATGGACACCAACTGATCCTGATTTGGATACTTGGAGAGCATTCTGGCTCGAAAAGAGCAAAAAGTAGAAAAATAGCCTTTTGACCTTTCGAGGAAGATTTGAGATTTTATAGAGGTTCAATACCTCAAAACTCTTTTTTCAGACCTAGATATTTGAAGCTAAGGCCGAGGCCGAGATATGGTGACTGACCTTTCTGAAATCGGAGATCAGATGAGTTTCTGATAGCCTTGACAAAGGTCATTTCTTGGTCAAGGTTATAACAGATTGAGAGATCGACTGGTGCCGTTCTTGAGCAGTGTCTGACTTGTGATAGGTTTTTTAAAGAAGAAAGACTCAGGGGTGCATAAGATCTGAAATTACATCATTTGGACCACATGAGAGGCTCTAGGGGTCTTTTGAGGGTCCAAGGGTCATTCTCTGAGTAAAAAGGGTAAAATGGTAATTTTTTGCCCGCGGGTCGAAAAAAGTGAAAATATAAGTTCTTTGCCTGTGATACTTCATGACCAGAAGGCTTATGTAGGTCGATAGTTTCAGTGATCTGGATGATAGATGGTGAGTATTGAGCCTCAGAAGGTAGAGGGGTAAAATGATAATTTTTCCAATTATGGTACTTTAATGCAAAGAGGCTTATAGGAGGTGAAAAATTTACTGATGACATGAATGGAGTTCTAAAATGTAGACCCTCAAAGTCCTTTTGATGTTTTTGAGAGAGATTAGGGTTTGCCCTGAAATGGTGTTTTCCGGGCTATAATAAGATTCTTTGACTGATTCATTAACGACTGGAACATCTGGGAAGACCTTTTTGGGAATGCTTAATCTCCTAGAGTTCAGGTTTATTCTTCCTAAGCTAAGGGTGCTTGAGTCTGATGTCTAAAAATTGTTATGTTGTCCTTATGCCATCACATGACCCGAGTCAAAATTTGGGTGTTGACAATGTTCTTTTATAGATTGAAGAGGTTCGTTTGAGGCAAAATGTTGATGTTACTATTGCTTTAGAGAGCGACCCTGCACCTGGATCCATGGAATCATTTACAGATATGGTACAATTATGCGTTTTAAATTTTAACTATGGATGATTATTTTGAATATCTGGTTTATCACTTCAGTTATTTATTACATTGATACTTTACTTTTATTTTAAGTGTTTGGACCTAAGTATCATGAAGGATATTTCTTTTCATAAGTACACTCAGCCAACTTCTATTCAGTCCCAAGCCATGCCAGTTGCTCTTAGTGGAAGGGATCTTTTGGGTTGTGTTGAGATTAGGAGTGGAAAAACTGTTGCTTTTGCTATACCCATGATTAAGGTTTCTGTCATCACGATTTTTCCATGCTACATGAACTTTTTCATCTTTTATTATGATTATGATTATATTTTAGGATGGATTGAATGTCTGACACATTACTATTGCTTTTGTTCTACACTATGATTTTGTCTTCTTTTCGATTTGCAACATTGCTTGGCTCAAGCTCCTATTTGACATGGCGATGGACCTTTGGCATTAGTCTTAGCTCCTACAAGAGAGCTTGCCCAACAAATAGAGAAAGAGGTGAGGGAGCTATCCTTTACTTCTTTTTCTAGACAAGAGTGCTTATGATGTTGTAATTGTTTTAGCTGTGCCTTGGAGAGGTAATAAAGTTTTACCACTAAATGATGTAATTTAATTCTCAACATTATAGTTGCAATGTTATGCTGCCATTACATCAATCAGTTGGTTTATATTTAAATGATGTTTGGCTTTCTTGCAAGAAATGCCTTTACTGTCTTTTCACACTACTGCAAACACTTTGTCAAATGTTTATCATCAATGCCAAGTAATTAGTTTTGGTCTTTAAATTGGGTTTGACTTTACAACCATGGTCATGTTACTTATCTCATATTTTATACTGTACTAACCATCTCAAAATTTTTGCAATATCTCGAGAGAAATCCAGTGAGTTGCCTGAATCTCTCGATGGTACCTGTACCTGTGCAGATCAAGGGGGTTGCTTTAGGTCCGACAAGGGGTCATGGAAGGACCTAAACGCATTGAAGGTTCTATATTGATGAAAATATTATGCTTATGTTATTGCTACAGAGATGGTCTTTTAGGCTTTCTCTTTACCAATTGCAATTCATATGGGTTTAAACTAATATGGTTTCCTATTTGTGCATTGTAACACAGATGGTTCTTAATGGTGAAGATCGAAGTGCTAGACAAATTGTAACAGTTTCCAACAGTGAGGAGAAAGTATTAATTCATTCTTATAGGTTGTATAGTGCTTAAGTTGTTTAGGAGTTGGGAATTTAAATAATTATGTTTTTTTCCTTTCACAATGAATGGTTTTTGTTAATAAAACTTTTTGTGCTTTTGGCTTGATGTATTTCTGGTTAGGTTTAGTTTTCTGCGTTTAGCAGCCACCTATAATGCAATCATTTCATTTGAGTTTCCTAGGCTTTTGTAGCCACAGTGGGATGATTTTGCAATGAAATTAACTATTCAGATTTGCACCAATCTGTGCCTGATAACATTAGTCATTTCATTTTATAGAAAAACCTAAATTGAATTCATTTCTAATTGTAGTTAACAAATCAGTATAAATTTGAATTAGTTCATTAAAAATCATTAACTCATGGCTACAAATGCCTTGGGAAACTCAAATAAAATGATTACATTTCAGGTGACTGCTAAACAGGTTATAACAGATTTGACCCCTTAACATTAAATTTTTTTGATTTGTAATTTAGTGTTATTGGTTCTATAAGTTGACTCCAATTCCTTTGTATTTAATGTACAATCTTTCATTTTTTATGTTTAATCTTCTTATAGATGTTCTATATAGGAAGTTGCTTTATTTTTAGAAATTTTCGTAGTTGTTAAGTTGAAAAATTCAGGTCAAATGTTAGGAAGAGATGAGGGAAAGTAAATTTTAAAAAAAAAACTTTACATAGCATTTTTAAAACGCTGCATAAAGTTCTTCATGTAGCATTTTGAAATCACTGCATATGCTATTGCATAAAGTACTTTATGCTTTTATGCAGTGTTTTGTTTAAAGTCTTCACCTTTTTGTAATGCACCTCAGAACAACGCTTAAAAAGTGCTGCATATATCAATATGTAGTGTTTTTTAAGAGCTACAAAAGGTGTTTTTTGTTGTAGTGACATAAGAGATGCTCATGAATGTAAAATTGTTTTATGCCTACTTTCATAGATGTTAAAATCAAGTATCTCAAGTCTTTTGAACCTCATGTAAAAATTTATGTAAAATGCCTCAAGAAAATAGCAGAGCAATCATGCCAAAGACAACATGCTTATGCCTTCAAAAGCTACCATAAGATGCAAAGTCTGATATATTACACATAATTTCTATGATCCTAGCTTGTGATTTGATAGAATATCAAATTTTTTTACAAATAAACATGTATTTGAAAAAATTCATCACAAAAGATATTAGGCTCATGCAAGGAATCCAAAATCATCTAAGAATTATGTGAATAATATGGAAAGTCTATAAAGAGCATTTTATCGAGCATGCATAGTACAAGAATTAAGGAACTCAAAGGAATTCAAGGGAAACCCAATCTTCACCATAATAAATCTTTCCTATCCTACAACACAAATAAATGAAGCTCCCAAACTACACCACATAAAATAAATATCTTCCAATTTATTCCCCAAGGCTCTATTCACAAGAAATAACTTTATAACACAAGAGGAAAAGAAATTCATAGGGAAAAACTACTAACATACTCACAACATGAAGCTATGATCTATATCAAGAAATCAACATACTCAAGAAAAAATAGGGATCTATATCAAGAAATCAACATACTCAAGAGAAAATAGAGATGAATCCACCAACACATAGCTTATCAACAACAAATCTAAAATCCTAGGAAAGGAAGGTGTGCATAAACAACATATCCAATTCACCCGAACCCTCTACTCCTCTTGAGGTGGAAACTCCTCCAAAATCTTTTTTCCCTTGTTAAATCCTCCTTCCTCTTTGAGTAAACAAAGTATTCCATAGTTAGAATACATAAACTAAGGTAAAAAAATAGGAATCCATACTTAGGTTAGATTTGGTAGAAAAATGCCTACTCTAGCACATTTTCATGGTTGGAAGAAAAATTTATCCAATTTGGGGAAAAACTTTCTCATTCTCTCTTAAACCTTTTTAACCATTTCTTTCTTTATTTCAATCCCTCTAAATTATATAAATAAAATATTTTTGAGGTTAAACCTCGTTACACAAGATTTCCCATGCACAAGGGTAGGTAGAAAGGTCATTTTAAACCTAAATTTTTTTTTCTTCAAATTTTGAGTTTGGAGTGCTCCAAATTCTTTTCGAGCACTCCACTTTTTTGTTAAGCACTCCAAAATAGTCTAGGAAACCTTAAGATTCTGGAGCACTCCAAAATGTTAGATTTTCACATTTGGGGTATTTTGGGTTCTTTTTTGCCTGGTTTCCTCCTCAATGTGTATAGACAACTAAATTGTCTAGTTATGCCCTTAAATTGGGTTTTGATTTTCCCACCATAGTGGATCCTATATTAGTTTTGGGTCCCTCACCCAGGTTAACTATACCCGCTAAATTTCTACTTTCAATGTAGGCTAAACATGAAAGGTGTTACACACAGTTTCTCTCCTTCTCTATATTACTTGTTATTAACTAACTATGATGAGCCTGAATGTTGTGATGAGGCATTGTAAGTTAAAACTAGAATTAAGTGGAAGCATGTCATGGATGAGAAGATGCAGTCCTTATTATCAAACTGGACATAAGACTTATTTTCCTTTCCCTTACCTAAGGGAAAGAAGGCATTAGATAACAACTGGTAATACAAGTTGAAGAATATGATGGTAGTAAAAGATACAAGGTCTGACTAGTTGTGAAAGGGTGTCAACTAAAGAAAGATATTGATTACTCTGATTTATTCTATCTTGTTGTTTAGTTAAACACCATTACAACTATTTTAAGCATTGTGGAAGTAGAAGATTTTGATCTTGAGTGGCCATGGTGATATGGAAGAAGATACCTACATGCATCAGCCACAAGGATATGTTATTGTAGGAAAGGAGAGACTAGTGCGCAAACTCAAAAGTAGTTTATACAGTTTGAACCCGGTCCCAAGATAATGAATGGTACATTAAATTTGATAGGTTTATATTCGATAAAGGTTATAAAAGATGCCATGTAGACCACTTTTGTTATTCCGATTGACTATTATATCATACTCCTTCTATATGTAGATGATATGCTTGTTGTAGGATTAAATGTACATGAAGTAAATAATTTGAAGGAATAGTTGTCAAAGGGATTTAAAATAAAGGATTTGGATGTTGCAAAACAGATTTTCAATATGAGAATTAGTAAAGATAAAATGAATCACACATTGAAGTTGTCTTGGGTAGAATATGTTGAAAATGTTCTAAATAGATTCATTATGCAAGATGCTAAACCAATTAGCACCCCATTGATAAGCCACTTCAAACTTTCCAAAGAACATTCTCCTAAGACAGAATGGAAGAAAGAATACATGTCCATGGTTCCATATGCTTCAACTATCGGTAGTTTGATGTATGCCATAATCAGTACAAGATCATATATTGTTTATGCAATGAGAGTTGTGAGCAAATTTATGAGTAAATATGAGAAAATGCATTGGGAGGCAGTTAAGTGGATCCTAAGATACTTGAGAGATTCAACTAATGTAGCATTGTATTTTGGAGGATCAGAGATTAAATTACAGGATTATGTTGATTCAAACTTGGTTAGAGATTTTGATAAAATAAGAACTACAAGGTATGCCTTCACCTTTGGTAATACAGTAGTTAGTTGGGCTATAGTTTGCCGACTCCTTGAGTCAACTAAGTGACTCGGCCAAGTTGACTTGACTCCTAAGGTATAGGAGTTGAGTCAGGTAGGTGACTCCCTTACATACAGCTGAGCCATGACAATGACTTGACTGACTCCCTTGACTTGGGCCGAGTCTTAACTTATTTAGAGAAAAATAACACATATAACATAAAACATTAAAACTTAATAAAAAATCCTAATTACTTAATTTTGGTTAAAGTATTTTAATGAAATAGATTAATTATTAAAGTGAATATGACTCTTTTATTCTAAAAATTGTTCACGTCATTCGGTTTATTTACTTGCACAGTTCAAGACATAAAGTTGAGCAAAGTCCTGTTCTTCCATAAAGATTCAAGAACAAGAAGATTTCTACTAGGAAAAATGTTGAAGTACACTAATGAACTAAATAATGAAGCATAAGTTTTCAACTTTCATGCATTTTCCCTTTAGCAATTCCAATTTTAGATGATAGAAGATTCAATCAGAAGAGGTATGAACGATTTTTTTTTTCTCTTCTCTAACCAGACTCAAGGGCTTCCAGCAAATCAAACTTCTAAGCCAGGTATGTTTTTTCCTCATTTTTAGCTTGAATGCACAAATGAATAATGAATTTGGGCTTTCAATCCTTTCTTTTTGAAATACCATATAGGTCAATCCTAGAGGGGGTGAATAGGATTTCTAATTTGTTTACCCTTTTTTCTATTTGTTAGGATTAATTTTAATTCAATTTGTGTTCCTTTGAATTAAAGCAAGTGTGTGTGCTAATAGTGGATCTACTCAAGTATAATGTCAAATAAATGGTGTGCAAGAGTAGATATAGATGTGAAAGTAAAGAGACAAACAATCATACAAAACAATTCACAACACGAGATTTATAGTGGTTTGACATGATGGCCTATATCCACTCTTCTAAAGCTCATTACTGAGCTTAGGTATTTTTCATTTAGATTGGCTATTACAATCTAGGTCAAAACATATCAAAAACCTAATTGAATACTTACTTGCACTAAGCAAGCTAATCAATACACTTTGTGTCTCCGATGAGTGTAGTCATGCTTCCGATATCTCCAACGTAAGAAAAATAATATGAATATGAATATGTATGCAAATGAATGTAAAAAGAAAGTAAAGCTTACTACTTGATCGTTGATGTTGTTATTCTTACTAGGTGGGAGTGCTCCTTCAAGAGTTAATGTGCCTATTGTTCCCACAATGCTTCATGCCTTGGCTTTAAAGCTCCTAGAGCTTAGCCAAGCAAGGATTTCCTTTAGGGATAACCCACTAGTAAGTTTCCTCTAATGGTAGTAGCTTGGAATAGTAGAGAAGGTGAGAGAGTGATTCGTGGGAGGTTGTTGGCCTTGAAAGCTCAAAACAATGAGTGAGGATGATATCTTAAGGGAGGAGGCTCACTTTTAGCAAAAACTCATACACTCTAGAATGCTTGAAGTGTTGCTCTAAAGAAGAAATTTTCCCTTTTATAAGGGGTATGGAGTACCTCAAGTCCTTAGATTAGAATCTTTAAAAAACTGGCAACTTTTGTTAGCCTTTAATTTTTGAAATAGGGTTTAAATTTTGAAGCAATTCGCATGGGAGGAATAAATATAATTTTTCTCAAAAATGCCCCTGTGATCAATCATGAGATTGGTGATCGATCACGAATCAGGCCTTGGTCTTGATGGCCTGAAGTCTTATCTCATGATGATCGATCACAGGACCTGGGGACTAAGGCTCTTTTGGGCATGATCCTTCTCGTGATCGATCATGCCTCAAGGAGCCAAACTTGCAGGTCCTGTTGATTGAGAGTAAAACCTACGTGTGATCGATCACGAGTCTATTTTCTGCACTTCCTTAGTCTTTTGCATAGGCAATGTCTAGGCCAACTTCTCAGAGATCTTTTATGGGTTTTTCCACACATGTGAAGGCTCATTATGAGCCAAATATGTTAACATGAAATGAATGCTTATACCTTTATGGATGAGGCAACCCGAAGTGTTTTCTAGTCTTCTTTTAAGTCTTTAGTCCAGCTTGTCTTTTTGGTTTTAATATTTGGAGCACATTAGGACACTTACAAGACATAGACCTTACATACTTGGTTTGTCTATGGGATTGACATTAATTACATTAACACTTTTTTTAATGATATTCTACTCCAAGTCTCCATTGATGACCACAATCTTCTCTTCTTTTTTTTATAACTTGTTTGATTTAAAATGCACATCTTACTCTCCAATGACTGAACGAAAATTCAGTTTTCTCCCTTAATTTATTTTATTTTTACCCATAGACTTTTAGTTCTTTCTTGATTCTTCAGTCGAGTGCAACACTATTTAGACTATGGTTTCTCTCCAACTCGACAACTCCACCAAGGCACATGTTATTATTTCTTTATTTCTTTATGCTTTATTTATCTACCTATCTACCTACCAGAATAAACAAGTTGATCAATCCTGAAAGAGCATATCCACATGCCAAATGAGGGTGTACTCATTTTATCTCATTTACTTGGATGTTTGGAACCTTACTAAAAACAAGATGTTGGATGTATAGGAAGCATCTACTCATGTCATCTCAATTAATCAATTTAGTGTTATTCATGTTTTCTTTGTCTCACCTTTGCTGATTTTTAGTCTTAACTCATGAGAATTTTGTATGATCATAATAGAAATACTCATATTTATGACAGAAATACTCATATTTATAATACTCATATGAGAATTTTAGAGTTGTGCTCAACTTTAGTTGGCCTTCTAGCTTAAAGACAAGGAGGAGAGTTACATGAGTTTCAAACTGCTAGAATTCTTTTCACATCTATAATAGGTACTCTTACAAAAAGGTTGGGATCAGGAACCAAGTGGAGATTATTATTTTATGGAGCCTAATGTTACTAATGATCTAAGGAAGTGGTGGTGATCAAGCCACAACTCTACAAAATCGTACTTCTACATGGTGGAAGATCAACCCTAAATTCTTTAAGATATTTATATGTACTTTTTGAAAATTTAGGCTATAAGCACTTTGCACATATTTTCTTCCAACATAGGGAAACTTTATGAATCTATAGTTTTTCCCTGATTTGGGGTCCATATGAATTGTGTGTTCTTGTGGTATTCTTTTTTGATTAACATTGCATCTTGGGATCGTGGATTAGCTAATCCCTATCAAGTCAAATATGACAACATCACAAGGTTAACGAACTAGTGTCGTAGAAAAATTACATAAGTATTACTACTAGTGACCTAAACAAGCCTATAGGTTAGCTCTTTCTTACCCTTGTGAATAGAACTATGCCTTCTTCTTGGTAAGATTAGACTCTGAGAAAAATGAGTGTTCCCTCACTTGACATGTCACCTTTTAAAATTACTGAATTGGTTGAAAGTTTAGATTGCTCTAAATTCTAAATTTTAAATAACTAATCATGAAAATACAAATCTTAAACTATATTATTCCCATGATCGCCATAAAAAATATAGGATTTAGATTAAGGAAGATGGAGGAAAGTTACCTCAATGATTTAACTGGACACAAGATGTAGATTTGACCCGGTCTCCTCAAATATTCACACCTACTTTCGAGTTCTCTAAGCTTCTAGCAATTTCATAAACCATATAGCCCACCTACTAAACATGGCTAACAACATATTTACATTTTTGAGAAGTCCAAGAAACCCTAAGGGGTGTGGGATCTTGTTGAATTCCCATCTTAAGGTTGTGGTGGCCCAAAAACCCTAATATAACTCAAAACTACATTTATGTAACAGTATCTTTAATAATTATAACTTATACACCACTAATTGCAATCATGCCTTGTAACATATTGCAACTGAATCCCTTAGGATGAGAATATATTAATGAGGCCCTTATTTACAGATATTTTATATATAAATACGTCATTCCACTACACAATAATCCTTAATAACCCTCTGAATAAGAAAAACAATCATTATTTAACCCCTTTGGTTATTAAAACATTATCTTTAGGAACTTAATGATATGATTGGACAACCAAAAACATTTATTTGATTAAACATTTTCAAAATAATGTTTTCATAATAATTTAAACATTTTGGTAGGCACTATCTAATACAATTGGATCCATATTTATATGTCTAATCAAATCACTCATGCCCTAAATTGAATACTTCTCCTTTTAAGGATAGTAGATTCCTTATTAAGCATCTACACCCTCTCAAGTATCATGTAGACTATCCAAACTACCCATGATATAGCCACTCATCTGGCATCATTGGTTGGTACATAGCTCAAAACAACAAACATGAAGACTAAGAGAATACAAAACCCTTAGGTTTAAGGATTAGTCGGTAAATATAAACCACACTTTTTCTTACAATGTAGTTTTACCAAGTGTGTTCATAATAGATCCCTTTAGTGTATTCATATATACACCCACATACAAGCCTATAGTCTCACTCTAGTGATTGAGATTACATCACTCCATCATATGGTAGCTCTACATGTGGCAGCCCAATAAGTGATGTTCCCAACATCACCCATAGCTATAAAGTTTTAGGTCTATAAGAATTGGAATATCAAATCTCACCACGCATTCCTATGTTTTTGATATCCTACTATGTTACTTAAGGACTACCTAACTTATCTCATGAGATTAAATAATTACATATATTAAGAATTAAGTACATGTGATGACGAAATTAAAGATTCTTATTAATTCTACAAGTAAACAAATATACTTATATTTTATGTGAATGACTTTGTCATGATACATAATTCCAACAATGATGTTAAAGGAAATTTGTGACAATACAAGGTCACCTAACGGATGTATAAGGATTCCAATAACTTTTAAAAAATCATGCCACACTTGAGTAAACTCTAATTGAATCAAAATCCAGTAAAACTTGAAGGAGGTGGTGACATCAACATGTCATGAGACTTGGTTAGTACTTTGTTTCAATTTGTTTGTAAAAAGGAAAAAAAAATATTACAAAGATAGAGAGGGTGCCTTTGAGAACGGATCTAGTCCAATGTTAGACCAGATCATCTCTTGCCAAAAAGGTGTCCAACATCAGTCAAGTACCAATTTTGCAAGGACAAGTGGTGAAAAAGTTAAAAGATGTTTTTCTACCATGGGCTTAAGACTGTAATTCACTATTTTTGCCACATGTTAGTGCAAAATTGGTGCTTGATTGATGTTGGACACCTTTTTGCTAGAGACCATCCCAGGAAGGCCAACATGGATAGGATGAGAAAAACAAGCAATATCAATGGCATGCAACACATCAAAATGTGTCATGGAAAGGAGGCCAATTAAGGGTATATATTGATAAATAACATCTATCAGTGCTTTTAAGGATGGGATCTTCTCCACCATCTCTTGTGTGCTTACACCTATCCCATTTACTTTCATTTCCATTACATTAAACATCTATCAAACACACTAGAGATGTGCGTTCACACCATCTTTAGTCTGATTAGACAAATACCACACCAGTCTTGCTCATGATGTAACACAATTCTTGACAAAGTTACATTAATAAATGCACAAGTACTTTTTTATTATCTATTTACTATAATACCCTCCTTAGACTCATATGTATTGACCTAAACACCCTTTGTCAGGCCACATGTCATGCACTGATTAGTAATGGTATGATATATGTCTATTCAGACTAAAGATGATTTAAAAACCAGAGATGTTGAAATGTTTTCTTCTAGCATCTGCTGAAGATAATCTTACACTATATCTTTATTAAGGTTGTCAATAGGCCACGCTTGGGCCATGCCAAGGTCTTCCCCATGCCTGAACCCTATATTATTTGTGGAGCCTAATGTCAAAGAGGTCAAAAGGAAGCAACGGGAGATTGATCAAGAGAAGAAAACAAAAATATGACAGCCTTGATCGATTGAAGGGCCCTTGATTTATCGAGCTGGGGACCAGAATTGGATCGATCAAAAGATTGTTTGGATCAATAAGCCTGAATGCTTATTTCTAACTGTGGTCGTAGAGCACACCTTGATTGAAAATAGGTAGATCGATGGAATATCTCGGTCAATAGAATATAGCCTAATCGATTAAGAACGAAAAATCTTGAAAACGAATCTCGCATGAACACAAAATTAGGTGTGATTTTGGAAAGAACCCAAGCAAACTCAACTTATATATATATATTACTCTTAGGTTGTTTAGGGTTAGTAGAGAGAAAAAGAGAGAGTTATTGATGTAGTTTGTGAGAGAATTAGAGAAATCTTGTAATTTTCTTATATATTAGGGAAGCTTTCTCTGCAGCTCTGTGGTTTTTCCCTAACTTGAGGTTTTTAATGTAAATCTTGTGTCTTGTGGTTTGGTTGTTGGTGTGGTTTTACTTTTATTACATGATAATTTTACGTCCCAAACCCTTTAAATAGAAGGTTTATGATCATAACAATTAGTATCAAATCTTTGTTTGAGTGGGAGCAGTGGCAATGGTGGAATAAAACACAAAGTCTATGGTTGGAAAGTTCAACGGTTTGAATTTCACACTCTTGAATATGTAGATAGAGGACTACCTCTATAAGAAGAATCTCTATCAGCCTCTTGGAGGAAAAGTAAAGAAACCTGCCACGTTGTCCAATTCAAACTGGGAGGCTCTCAATAAAAGGTCCTGAGGTACTATTCATCTCTCTTTATTGTTGATAATTGCTTTCAATATATCCAAAGAGAAAACCATAGCAAATCTCATAGTTGCCCTATTGTAGATGTATGAAAAGCCATCTGCATCAAAAAAGTATTTTTAACGAAGAGATTGTTCCTTATGAAGATGGGTGAGGGAGAAACTATTACTAAACATCTAAAGGAGTTCAGCACAGTTACTACCTAGTTAACCTCGATAGGCATCAACCTAGATGATGAAGTTAGATCCTTATTGATTTTATCATCTTTACCATAGAGTTGGGATGAGTTGGTTATGGTGCTAAGAAATTTCTTGGGTTTAAGCACACTAAAATTTGATGATGTTGTGAGTACTACTCAATGAGGAAATCCATAGAAAATTCTCTGGAGAATTATAAGGAAATGGGAGTGCATTGAATGTGGAAAGTAGAGGAAGAACTACTGAAAGGGGGCAAGATCATGGAAGATTGAAATCAAAGGGCAGATCAAAGTCAGCAAAACCAAGGGTTGAATGTTAGAATTATGGAAAGAAATGACATCTAAAGAAAGTTTGTTGAGCACCAAAGAAGAAGAAGCAAGGTAACAACAACAACAAAGAAAAAGAAGCTTCTACAAATATTGTTGTTGATGTTTCTAAAGATGCTCTAATTTTGGCCCTTAATTAAAAGCTAGAATGATGGGTGATAGGTTTAGAGGCATCCTTCCATGCTACTAAAAATAAGGAATGCCTTAAGAATTATGTTCAAAGGGATTACGAGAAAGTTTATCTTAGATATGACAAAGCTTGCAACATAATCAGTGTTGAAACCCAAAAAGTGTGCACAAATGTGAATTGGGTTTCTCACTCGCCACACTAATCTCGAAGAATGGAAATTTGTATTCTCATTCACCATAAACAAAAGGTTTCAGTGACGTACTCTCGCCTAAAAAGCGTGCGCGAATGGACTATTCACACTCACGTACTACGAAAACCAGAAACTGAAAGTTGGTTTTATCTCTTTGCAGAAAGGTTGTTTTAAATAACTACAACTCTTGTCAGTCCCTTAACAGTCTAGAATATGGAAAATGGGTGGATTCTCGTATCAAAGGATCTCCTTAATCCTTGGGATAAGATTTTAAGGTATCTCATCTCAACAGAAACGATATGGAAGAGATAGAGTTCTCCTCAAACAAGGACTCTTCTCTAAATTCGTTTCTGTGGCCTATAAATACCTGCATGCATACACACAGAGAAAAAAAAACAAGAAGGATATACATACAAGAAGAATAAGGACAACAATGAGAGAGATACAATAGATAAAAGGAGGAACAAGAGAGAGTTGAAGGAGTTTATCACAAGGTAAGCCCATTTATCTCTTGGAGTTCTATGAGCTACCTCTCTTCAAAAAAAGGAGGAAGTATGTCCATTACACCTTTGCAACCTCTCAAGAAAGATATCATAAGGAGCTTGGAGATGAATCAAGTTTCAAATAGGTAAACTTATTGATGAACGAACAAGCGTAATATATATATATATATATATTTGAAAGAGCATTTCTACTTCCCCTTTCTTCTTCTCTTTTACATGATTGCAACTCTATTTTATGATGCATGACTTAAAGATAATCAAAGGTGGGCTGTGTTAAACGGCTGTAATTAACAAGTTCATCAAACTTGGAGTTTTAGTTCCCACTTGTAAAAATAATAAACTAGCCTCTACAATGGCTAGGTAATTTATCTAATGAATTCCACCTCATAATAAGGCTCAAAATTTGGTGTTACAAATTTCTGGCACGCCTGGTGGGATTAAACTTTCCTCTAAGCTCCTTATATTAATGTTTGTTCCATGCTTTAATAGGTACCCCAATGGAGTTGCAACTATAGAAACCTCTGCTAGTTCACCACAAGTCTCAAAGAAAACATGGGTTGAGGTTTTAATCCCCCCACCACCATCAACTCATTTGGTTGAGGCTTTGGTCTCCCACTAGAAGGTTGAGGCTTCGGTCTCCCTTACTTTACTAGGGGTTGAGGCATTAGTCTCTCCCATGGCTGTGACAACACTGACTATTTTGGCCAAAAAGGACAAGTTTAATGCTAAATTAAGGAGATATCCCCCCCCAAATCATTTCAAATAAGTCAAGGAAACAATAGAGACCAAAATCTGAATTAAGCAAATAGTCAAAAGCCATTGAAGCCTCTGAAAAAATACAGAATGTTTTCTCGGGTAAGGGCCCAAAATTTTGTTCCGCACAACAGAAGTGTACGGATAGACTTGCAAATTCACATTCGCCAGAGTGTGGGCCTGCAAATGACATACACACTTCTCATTCATGTAGGCATCCTACAACAAAGAAAAGAGGAAAGGCCCGAATGTACAAAGCTGAGATTAGCTGCACTCGCCTAGGGGAAGTCCCAACTAGTGGCTCTGTACCTCTTACGCACTGGTTAATGCAAGAACCCATGGTGAATGATGATGATATTTAACATTCTCGCAGAAGTCTACACCCCCCAAAATGGTGACACCAACGTGATGAAGTCGTGATGAATGAAGATGAAATTTCTCATTTTCTCACAATTCTGCGCTCCCAGAAGTGATTATATTTGTGCAATATAGTGGTGGTGAATGAATGACTAAATCTTCATTCACAGACATATATGGACTTGAGGCAAAATCTCCATTCGCCACCTAAGAACTAGAGTTTGACTACAGTCCATATTACCCTCACTAGAGTTCCCACAATGTTCAAGGACTAGATAAAGCAACAGGTTATCAATGAGGTTGAAATATTTAGACCATCTGGTCATGAAGGAAACTTGCAACGCAAGAGGAAGGGACCTAAGGTGAGGATCCCTAAAACCCATGCTTCACAAAATGACTAGTCACAAGGCAACATAGCCACTCACACTCCTCCTACGAGGTGTAACTAGCAAAATAATGAAGCAAGGGTAGAGTTTAGAAATTCAATGCTCTTAACTTAATTCAATCTCCTTAAGGGTATTGAAGAAAGTAAACCACCCAAAAGGAGGAGGACTTTGTTTAAGCAAAAAGCCAAGGCACATCAACTCTTTTACTAGAAACTAGAAATGGGAGGTATGCAAATCAGTGCAATACCACCATGGGCATATCCACAAAGGGGTAACCCCCCTTACCTTCCAAAGACAAAGACGACCTATGTCATGCACTCCATGTCAGCAAAGGTAAGAGATTTGGACCTGCTTGCAAACCTAAGGAGACAGTAATGTTTCCTGGTGCAAAGAAAGACTTTTATGTTGACACCTCTAGCCCTTCTGAGCCACGACCACAAGTCTTTAACTCTGTTGGTATGATGACTAGAAGTCAACTAGCAGCAAGTGCCAGAACACCCAAAACACCTTCAAGAGGCCCGCTAACTACTGGAAGAGGTATTGTAGCTTCTCCAGTTATGTTTTATCATGAGGACAGCCCATACTCTACACATATAGCCATTGTAACGGTCAATGTCACTTGTACTTCACAGGAAACTGAGGCTACAATTGTAGGGCCAAGAGGAAGCCAGGATTTTTCTACTGACCCCACAGCAAATATAGAAAACATAGACCTCAGGGATTACTATTTTGGCTCTGAAAGGGAACACACTACAACTATAGAATGATGAACACAGATAAAAAGCCGAGACCGTCATCTGGCCTCCTAAGAAGCCGCCATAGTAGAACTAAAAGCCATGATCGAGCAATTCACACTTAAAAGATAAGGTGCGATCCTACCAATTCATAACCTTATTGTAGTAGAATCAGCTAGGCCAACCGCTCCTAGCCAAGCACAAGGAGGATACACCCATGTATACACCAAAGTATGTCTTTGCTACTTTACCCAGTGCTGCTCCCATTATAAGTGTTGCGCCCCATATACCCCCTCCACAAAGACTGCCTGTACAAGGGTTTCCACAAGGGTCACAACCATAAGGGCCTCACCAAATCCTTCATCATCAATAAGAGCCACCCTTGTATGGATCGACACCCCCTAGACATATGGTTATAATGGTTACAATACCTATACACAACCCTCCTTTATGCCATAGGGACCATATGCACATCAGGCTCTATCCATGATGGACCCTAACTACATGTGGGCCATGATAACCAAAATGCTTAATGAATACAAAGAGCAAGAAACTGTGAGCACATACATTATTGGGAAACCATATCCTCTACATGTGGATTGGACACCTTTTTTGACAAAGTTGTCTAGCTTCATTTCAACACATTAAATGAGACAACATGTCTAAAGCAATATATTGCTCATTTTGAGTCTCGGTGCGGTGTTATCACTCAACGGGGCGACTTGTTATTAAAACTATTTGTACAGTCCCTAGATGGGGCAACCTTCACATGGTACGTAAATTTGAAGCCCAACTCCATCTCGGACTAGGATTCAATGAAACGAGTATTTGTGCAACAATTCCATGGCACATACAGGCTTGTGAAGTTGTATGAATTGACTAATAAAAGACAACGAGACAATGAGTCGGTCGTGGATTTCATTAACAGATGGAAAAATATGTCTTATGCTTGTGAGAACGCACCTCCAATTAAGACGCTCCTCAAAATGTGTCTACAGAACATAGTCTTTGAGATTTCTCTCCATCTTACAGCCTAGAAGTATTTCAGGTTTGATGATTTGATATCTAAGGCATCTACTTTAGAAAGAAGGCTACTTGACCACAAATGTGAAAAGAGAGAAAAAACATTTAACAAGATGGAATTAGCCATGGTTAGCGGTAAGAGATCACCCACTAAGTTGAAGGTCAAACATACTACATAGGCAACCAAGCCAGCAGAGCAAGAAGCTCCCCCAGAAAGCCAAGTATAAAAAAGCATTAGGAGAAAGCTTATACATTCCATCCAAATGACTTGTAAAGCCTCTTCAAACAAACAATGGAGTTGCAGGATATAATACTGCCTGAGTCAAAAAGACTGGTAGAGGCTGATAAAGTCAATGACCCAAGTATTGCAAGTATCATCATATCCTAGGGCATACTTTGTAAGACTACTTTATGTTTAAAGACAAACTTCAAAAACTGATTGATAAGAACACTGTGGAATTAGACACAGATATGAGAGCTGCAACCACCAACGACGTCTTCATCGATGAAGATATGGTTGACTTTGTTGACATCCAAAATGATGGGAACAATGGCAATAATGGGGGAAAAATAATACATAAGATAAGATTCCAGGTGATATCACAGAACAGGAAAAGATTCCCAAAATTGTGGATTCCATACCATCACCCTTGGGGGATTACTTGCCAGAACTACATCTTCAAGTGTTAGCTACATCAGAGGAACTCGTGCCTAAAGATCCACCCTAATCCTCGATAGCTTCTTGCAATATGATGTTAGTTATACATGAAAAAAACCCTCGCTCAGGAGAAGAACTACATCGGGCACCAACGTTGCAAGGATTAACAATAGTGATCGGTTGGTCATAGAATGCCATAACATACCAAGATCACTCTGAAATGATAACTCTTCCAATGGCGGTCTATAGATATAATGTCGGGGGTATCTCCATTGCACTAACATATACCATACAAGACCCTTTGTTATAGTCCGCTAGGATTACCCGTCTACCAATGACACCTTGGAAGTGCACATACTTTCAGAATGTACTAGCCAAGTTCAGGTGATGAACTTTCCACTGTCGTCGTGCAGTCTATTTTGAGGCTTTTCCACCTGGTTTTAAGGTCTCGTTGTTCGCCACCTTCTTAAATGAAAACTACTAATGCCCACTGCGTTATTTGTTAAAGTTCATGATATTGTGTAGAAAGGTGATGCACAATGACAATTTGTTACTGCAATTGTTCCCACTCTCTTTAGACAGTCTACCCTTGGATTGGTACATGGATCTAGCACCACAAAGTATACCTACTTGGGGCCATTTAATCGAAATGTTTATCCACAAATTCATGAGACCAGGCATAGAACCCTATGATCATTAGAATACAGACCCCCTGAGGAAACCTCCTCAACAACAAGCATATGAGGAATTTGATGGTGCCCCTGATTAAATCATTACCCAATTGATGGATTCATGATGGTTCGACGAAACAAGGCAATCTATTAGACATGAGGTCTACCTTACCAAATTCTCTAAAGACTATTAGCTTCCTACGCTCACACTATATATAGGGAAGGGGATCCCCATTTCTACATCAATCGTTTCCTGCAAGAAACAAGCTTGTCAGCCACTACCCATGATCTATTAGTACGACTCTTCCTAGTGTCTCTGGACTCACATGCTTTTGATTGGTACTTGACACTACCATCATGTTATGTTTCTTCATGGCTAATGCTCATCGATCATTTTTATCGCTGACAAAGGGCGTATCGACATGATCTTCAATATATATAGAGCGTGGTGTAATTCTTACCTCAAAACCAATGGGACATTGATATGGATGCCAATGTCTCCTTGACTTCAGCTGACGAGGATGATGATGTCCCAAACCTATGGCATACCCGATGTCATGATTTAGACCTTCAAGACATGTTGTCATTGGTCATCCACTCCGATGACCCTAGTGATGATGAGTCTAGCTTCGCCTCTACTTCTCAAGACCTTTCTACAAATGAAATGTCTGATAACTCGTAAATAGGGGCTTGCAACATTACCAAACTTAAGATCACTATCCCGATGGAGGGGTGCCAGCCACATCCCAGGCATGTCAATTAGGTAAAGTTACATTCTGGAAAGTAGATCCCTCCACGAGGGCCCATAGCCAATCAACAAGCTAATACGATGAAAAAAATGGCTATGAAAGCTGAGCACAACAAAGCCATCAAAAAGATGGATAACCCCATTCTGTATGACGTAATGGTGCACCTCAAGAAGATCCCATCATTACTGACTATTTATGATGCCCTCTGCATGTCACCAGAGCTCAGGGCACCATGATCTATACTTTAACACACCTAGATGAGTTTGCCACAAATGATGAGATTGCTAGGGCTTCTTGGAAAACTATGATGTGAGAAGGGTTGTGTATGCCCATGGTCATCTTCAAGGATACTGATCGGTACTTTGATGTCCCTAGCCATAATTGACCCTTAGTCATCACTGGTTCTATCAACAATCATCCTATGTCTGGAGTTATGATCAATGGCAGTTCAGCAATCAACATACTTCCGGCCAAAACACTAGACTATCTGGGAGTAGATCTATCTCAACTCTGGTCCAACACACTCGTTATCCAAGGGTTTAATCAAAATAAGCAGTGTCCTCTCGGTTCCATTAGGTTAAGGACAAAGTTCGGCCACATTGAGGATTGGACACCCTTTTATATGATTGATGTCGATACTACTTACAACACCCTCATAGGCCGGCCATGGATGCACAAGTTTGAGGTGGTCCCATCAACGTATCATCAATGCATCAAGTACCCCTGGCAAGATACTCAGGGTACCATAGTAGCTAATAACAACCCCTTTCAAATGGTAGAAACCTATTTTGTCGATGCTACATATTACCAAAATCCTGACCCCCTAAGGACTTCAGTAAAAAACAATGAAAGTGACACTATTCCTAGGAAGCTTAAGGTAAAGCATGGTGTTAAGGCTACTAAGGATAAACCTTTATTACTACCCAAGTCAGTCGCATAGGATTTTGTCCTTTCTCTAGCACATTTGTCAAGAATACGTGTTGATGCTTACCGAACACCCTCCGTCTTTTTGCCTGAATGCCCTGCTCGGCCTCCCAGCCATTCAAGATCTACCTCGGAGAGAGAACTCAAGGACCCAGCTAGACTTTTGCTATACATGAAACTGGCTTCTTAGTTACTCCAAAACTCTTGCTTCAATTAGCAGGGGAAATAGAAGAACTCTTATAAGGGCAAGGAAGATCTAACCCAGCAATTTGAGCAATTAGTTCTTCATCCTAAGAATAAGGATGACATATAAGGGTTAGGCAGGAAGCCCACAAAGTTAAAAGTATCTTCACATGCAATAATGGTGTATAGGATTGACCTATTTGAAGATGCTCCTTTCGAGTGCTTGTTTGTAGAAACACAATCACCGCCCTTTGAAGATTTTATTATGGGATTGGTGATGCCCGCCCCTCTAGAACTTGAAGATGGAGGTTAAGTAATAGTGGATGATTTGATTGAGGTGAATTTGGGAATAAAGGATGACTTCTGCCCTACTTTCATTAGTGCACGCCTTTCCCTAGAAGAGCAGACATAATATCTGGAATTCCTAAGGTAGAACTGGGATGTGTTCTCTTGGAATTGCTTTGAAATGCCAGGATTGGAGCCCAATGTGGCTATCCATCAACTCGCCATCAACCCAGCCCAGCGTCCTATTAAACAATATCCCTATAAAGCTAGACACAACATTGCTAAAAAAATAGAGGGAGAAGTGGAAGAGCTGCTTAAAGTTAGGTTCATCCGTGAGGTCAGATATCCAAAATGGCTTACTAACATCGTGCTTGTGCAAAAAAAGAATGGTTAAATCAAGGTGTACATTAATTACGGAGACCTTAATAGCGCATGCTTAAAAAATGCTCTGCCACTCACAGAGTTGCTGGTAGACACCACCACGGGGTACAAAGCTTTCTCTTTCATGGATGGTTATTCAGGATATAATCAGATACAAATGGACCCAGAAGATGAAGAGGCCACCGCCTTTCGTATACCGATTAGAATATTTTGTTATTGAGTTATGCCCTTCGGTCTAAAGAATGTCAGTGTTACTTATCATAGGGCGATGACCTACATCTTCGAGGACCTATTACATGATGGTGTCGAATGCTATGTTAATGATTTGGTAGTAAAAATAAAGCTTAAGCAACACCACATTGTTGATTTGGACCGAGTCTTCCAACGGCTTCGTCATTATAACTTGAAAATGAATCCTCTCAAATGTGCTTTCTATATATCATCAGGGCAATTTCTCTGATTTATCGTTTGACATAGAGGAATCGAGATAGATCCTAAGAAGATCATAGCTATAATTGAAATGCCAACACCAAGGAACATTTCTAAACTTAAGAAGCTACAAGGAGAGCTTGCATATATTCAAAGATTCATTCAAATCTTTCAGGACGTTGCCAACCTTTCTCACGATTAATGAAGAAGGGAGTTCCTTTCATATGGGACCAGCCTTGTCAAAATGCCTTCAATAGTATCAAACAGTACTTACAGAACCCACCAGTGTTGATGAGCCCGACCCCAGGCAAGGCATTATTGGTATATGTGGCAGCTAAGAAATTAGCTTTAGGGGCATTGCTAGCTCAACACAATGAGGAAGGTAAGGAACATGCTCTATATTACCTCAGTAGGTCAATGGTTGGCGTCAAGTTAAATTATTTTTCCATTGAAAAAATTTTCTTGGCTCTAGTATTCGCATTACAAAAGCTGAGGCATTATCTCCTTACCACATCAGTGCACCTTATATCAAGGGCTGACCCTTTGAAATACATCATGAGTCATCCCTCAGTACAAGGGTGCATTGCCAAATGGACTATCCTCCTCTCAGAGTTTGACATCCACTATATCCCGTAATGCGTAGTTAAAGGACAAGCATTGGTAGATTTCTTAGTGGCTCATCTAGTACTTGACAACTGGCCCCGTTAAATGGAATTGTGAGACAAGAATGTCATGCAAGTTCAGATAAAGAAAGATTGGGAAATGTTTTTTGACAGAGCATCTTGGGGTCCTTCCACTGCTCCAGGAGATAATATAGACAAATCCTCAGGGATTGGTATTGCTTTCATCACCCTAGACAACGGCGTTATCATGCATTCCCTTACATTGACTGAAGGGCGCTCAAACAATGAAACTGAATATGAAGCACTGATTGCAGGCCTTGAGCTAGCATAGGAAATCCCTATAGATGACCTCACAGTTTATGGAGATTTAGAGCTTGTCATTTGTCAAATGAACGGTCTATACCATATTAAAAAGTAGAGCCTCACGCCTTATTTGCAAAGGGCTAAAGATTTGGCAAAGCTGTTTAGGCAATTACAGATACAGCATGTCAGAAGAGATTTCAACGGATAAGCCAACACACTTGCTAGTTTGGCAACATCTCTAACACATCCACTAGATAATTATCTCATCATTCACATTGGCGAAAGAAGGGTCGTGCTCCCGTTGGCATCAACCATAGAAGAAGATGTTCTCCTTGTCTACAATATTGAACTATCCATGTATGATGGATAGGGTATCAATGGTACACCAATCATGGAAGAGGGAGATTGGCGTAAGCCATTAATCCAACACCTCATGGATCGAGCAGAGTCGTCCGACCCTGTCAAGCTCACGAAAATAAGATGATGCGCCACACGATTTACGCTATAAGGTAATCAACTATACTGAAGGTCCCTTGATGACATATTATTGCGTTATTTATTAGTCGATGAGGCTAGCACTATGATGAATGAAGTGCATGCCAGAGTATGTGGTGCACATTAGAGTGGTCCTAAGCTCCAATATCAGCTAAAAAGGCTTGGTTACTATTGGCCGACGATGGTGGTCGATTGTATCAAATACATTAAAAGATGTCGTGTTTGCCAATTGCATAGTGATTACAACCATGTACCTGTTGAACAACTGCACACTACCTCTTGTTCATGGCCATTTTCTAAATGGGGAATGGCTGTAGTGGGCCCCATTACACCAACTTCCCGCCAAGGGGCATTGGTACATTCTGGCCATAACAGACTACTTCTCCAAGTGGGTAGAGGTTGTTGCCTTATGGGAGATTAAAGCCTCTAATATCATTTGGTTTATCAAAGTCCACCTCATCTATAGGTTTGGAGTCCCCGATCACATAATCACTGACAATGGGTAGCCATTCGTAAGTTTACCTCTATACCGACTTATGGAAAAATACAACATCGATTTGGAGCATTCTTTAAGATACTATCCCCAAGATAATGGTCTAGTAGAAGCTTTTAACAAAACCCTCTGCAAGATTATTAAGAAAATGGTGGCTAAGCATAAAAAAGAATGGCATGAGCGCTTACCGGAAGCACTTTGGGCATACTGCACCACCTTTCGTACACCTACTCAAACCACCCCATACTCTCTGGTATTTGGAGTAGAAGCAGTTCTTCCAGTTAAAGTACAAATTCCATCTTTATGGGTTGCCATACAGGACGGCCTGACAAAAGTAGAGGCCTCCAACATTCACCTTTTAGAACTAGAAACCCTTGATGAATCCAGGCTTGCCACACAGCAGCAATTGGAGTTACACCAAGCATGCATGGCCAAGGCCTATAATAAGAAAGTTAAACTTCTCTCCTTCACTAAGTGTGAGCTTGTTCTTCTTGCCAGATCACCATTTGATCCCACAAGGAGAAAGGAGGGTAAATTCGCCTCTAAATGGGATGGCCCATATGCCTTCGAGAAAGCCTATCTTAGTAGTGCATACTTACTTTGTGATGTTGAGGGCAACCAAATCCTTCCAGTTAGTAATGCCAGATTCTTAAAGAAATACTATCCTTAGGCTAGCTCACAATAGCCCTTAAGGAACTATGTCGGTTTGATCCTGTCATATACAGGTTCGTAGGCAGTCTAGACACCTTTCTCCCCTGGATGCAACCTCTGTCTTGTCTTTCCCCTTTAAAAAATAAATAAATAAAAATAAAAATAAAATTTGCTGCCGATCTCATTAGAAACCAGTAATGGTAATGAGATGTAAAAACTAGGCACACCCCAGTCTTAGGTTAAGGGATCCTATGGGCAAAAAAGGTGAAAATATATATTCTATGTGATAGAATGGGCATGACGAAAACCCATCTAGGCACCACGAGTAAAAAAATCCATTATAAGCAAGATCAAATTCTTGTTGATCACATTGAAAACCATCAATGGCATTATGATGTAAAAATTAAGTAGGGCCAAAAAAGGGACAAAACACCCAAAATCCCGTAATCGAACTATGACCATGGTTGATCCTATTTTAGGGTACATAGGTAGTCTACCATAACAAGACAGGCGTAACCCCAACATCACTCATCCCACATCCTCTCTGAGAACCATATCATTCCATTTTATAACTACATGATATACTTCTCAAAGGGGGAAAGGGACAATATAAAATCTTGGAGGGCATAGCAATTTGGAAGGGATAAATTTTTGACAAAAATTAATTTTTTTATTAATATAAGATGTCACTACAAGGATGCTGTTACAATAAAGGGCACTCTGCCCTATTTCCCTACATTACCCTCAGTCTCTTGCTGGGTCATGGCTACTAAACCCTGGGAGTTTGGCACGCAACGAAGGAAACACCTCGTCATTCACCTCTAGAAATTTCATTACACTAGGCAATCTCTCGGCTTATTAATTCACCTCTACAATGGTCCACCATATAAATGGTTCAACGAATAGTGTTGCCCACATGATTGACAAAACTCTTACGAGTTTCTAGGGAATTCATAACTTTGTTGAAAGGTTCCTTCAACGCCTTAATCTGCGCCATTAATTCGTCAGCATCCCTCACTAGTGGCCCAATCTTGTCTAACACTCAAGTCTGTTGGGTAGTTAAGTCGGCCATTTTGATCTCTTCCTCCCAGAGGCATAGGCAAACGTCATGCTCCGGCCCTTTTAAAATGTTGATGTCCTTTGCCTCACAGAGTCCGGACAAAGGGTTAAGAAGACACATGACTGTGCCCCTGAACTCGGAATTGTACACACAAATTTCTATACAGTCCAACAAGTCTAAGATTTCTTGACAAACAAAAAAAACATCCGCTTCCTCAGCGAAGAGGCCGACTAAACGCCCAATCAGCGCATCACATTTGTGGCGAGCCTTAGTAACTCTTGTCTCCACTTCCCCAGTTGTAGGCATCCTTATTATATCTGCAAAAGAAATCAGTAGCATCAAACCATGAGAACCAAAAAGACTGAGCATAGAATGAATAAAGGACTTAAAGAGTACCGCGGTTAAATTAAAGCTCAACACCCTTCCCCTCGAATGAGGAAGACTCGTCTCGCTTCACTCAGGATCCGGATGATCCTCCAACTTCAGGAACACCGGTAACATTTCTCTTAGGAGCCATGTCTATAACACAAAGCGAAAGTATTCACCAATAGAATGAAAGGGCCAGCAGGAGTAATCCTCTTATTTATAAACATGAACCGCCATGATCTTTCAGAAAGAGGCATCTCGGAAAAAGAATGGAATGGTAGATTTACTCCGTCGTGATGATTTAAATTCAGTATCACTTGAGCATCATTTGTAAAAGCGACAGTCCGACATCGTTAGTAGTAGGACCGCACTAATGCCGCTTCAAGGACATATGTCTATTGTCATGACGTTTGACGTAAAGGGCGTGACACCTGAAAAGGTATACATAACCATGGCTTCCAGTGTTGACTCTTATAAAGTCAGCCATATTTGGCTCTCATAATGCCAACGAACAATTGCATTGGACCTTTAAGGTTGACCCATTGTGACTCTTACAATGTCATGCAACATATGGCTCTTGTAATGCCGCTAACCATATTCGGCTCTCACAATGCCAAAAAGCAATCATACTTGAGCTTTAAAGTTAATCCATTGTGACTCTCACACAACATATGGCTCTTATAATGCCCGTAGTGTTTGCAGGCAATCCCATGATATCTGACTCTTATAACGTCTACCATATCTCACTCTTATAAAGTCAATTAACATATGACTCCCATAATGTCTACTAGATTCGACTCTCACAATGTCAAGTAAGCATGACTCTTATAATGTCAGTTATATTCAATTCTCATAAAGTTAATCTTACTTGATTCTCATAATGTTAGGTGAAGAGAATAGTTCAAAGAAAGAAGCGAGAAAGATAAGATAATAAAAAAAAAAAAACATTATCTTTACTTTCATTTCACAAAAAGTTCTTACATCCTCCCCATTATATTATTTTGGGTAGGCGGAAATGAGACATCTACATAAAGTCTCTTCTTCGGGTAGGGAAGATCGAATTTAATCACCTTGCTTGACGAGCTCCTCACGAAGGTGATTTATGTTAGAAGAAATTATAGAAATCCTTGATTCAAGTGTACTTCCCTCCATTGCTCTCACTTCTCGAGTGTGGCTGTGAGAGCCTCAATTTGAGCCTGCACCCTCATCAATTCCTCTTGGGCACTGGCTAAGGCATTGTAGATACTAGTCATTAAATTGTAAACTTGATCCAGCTTCTTCATCAAGGTCTTCCTCTCAATCTCTGCTGCATCCAAATTAGCTTAGGCCTCAGTATTGCTCCCAATGCTTGCGAGTTCCTATGCTAGTGTCGATTGCCTCACCATAGACACAAAGTACATCTCTATCCCTTGCTAAAACCCATCGTTGTGAATGTGGATCTCTACATCCTCGGTCAAAGCTTCCAACACCTCATCTCGGGTACTTATAAGATTGGGTGATGAATGTGTTAGGGTTACTATATGTACAAGCAGCTCTTGATGAATCACACATGCTGAGGAAATTTTGGAAGAACTTCTTAGGGCACTAGATGTGCTCACAATTTCATCTGGGCAAGTAAAAACAAGAAAAGTGTCAGCAAGGGTGTATGGGAATGTGTTTCACAACAAAGACGGAAGTTTACCATGACCCATGAAGGGGACTTCAATAGCATTCTGCCTCATAGGGAGCTCTTCCTCAGCAGCTGCATTAAACATAAAAAGAAAAATTCAGTACATGGGAAGAAATGACATGAATGCTGTGGAAGGGAACAATATATACCTTTCTCAGAGGTTATTTCATCCTGAAGATAATCTTTTGACTTTGGAGCGCTCATGTCACCTGTCAACCGCTCTTGGACAGGGTCTTCTTCTCGAGTTGCCTCTACAATTAGCATCTTATTAACCACAATGTCATTTTCCTCAATAGTTGAGGTGGGAAGAGCAATGGGAGTATTAATAGTAGGTGGAGACACAGATTCATCAACCAGGACAATAGCCCTATCCTATGACTCATCGACCTTAGGAGGGCTATGCACATCAGACATCCTCATATCGGCAGGGCTAGAGGATTCATCATCAGCAGGGCCCCCCTTACTAGTATCCTTGTCAACTTGGTCACTTGTTTCAGTAGCCGTTGGGAGTGACTCATCAGGATTCTCGCCAGACTCATAAGCTAATGAGACTCATTCCTTAGGGCCATTATTCCATCTCTAGTTGTCCTTATCGGAGTCCTCATAATCCACCAGTTCTTTTATTCCTGACATAACCATGTCCCATAGATTGTCAAAGGGCACGTGGAGACCCATGAACCCTTTAGAATCCTGTGAATAGTTCATATCTGTTTCTTCGAAGTTCAGTACGGACTTGACTAAATCTCGTTGCTCCTCGCGAGTCATGATAGGACGAACCTTGCCCGCCTTATTGGACGACGAGTCAGAATGCTCCTCTGTCTTAGCTGCCTGAGGACGACCCCCGTCAATGGTTGGTCTCTGGACCTTAGGGGGCGTCAGCTCCACTAACTCTTCGATGGAGACCTGTTGGCAAGTAGTCGTGAGAATAAAGGAACATTAAAGTGATAAAATACTAAAGTCACAAATATACCTGGATATGCTCTCTGGCAGGGGTCGATGAAGGAGGATTCCATGGCTCTTGCTTGAAAGGTGTGTGGGAAAACTCATCAATTTCTTGAACGCTCAAAGAGGTCCCTGCGTTGGTAGCACTTGGGGGCTCAGCATCTTTGACTATACCTTTTCCCTTAAAAGGGACATAAGGCTCTTCCCTAGCCGTCTCGCGTGATACAGCTAAGGCTTGTTCGACTTGGGCCGTCGCTTCTTCCGCATTGGCAGGCTCATCGCCAAAATGAACGGGATTGTTAGTGGCAAGAGAGTAGTCAACCGTGAAATGGAATGCCTCATCTTCTCCTAGGCATTTCTCCACTGTTCCGTGAGTAGATTCAGAAGTAACAGAGGGTAAGCTCCTACCTGTGGTCATTAGTTCCTTCCTAATATTCTCTATAAGACCGGGAAGTGAGTCGCGGGTCACCAATGAGATGTCTTGATTAGTAGGGAAATATGGTAGAATCTCCCTTGTGATGCCAATCACTCTCTTAAAAACGTAATCCAAAAAATGACCCTCTAAGGCATAGCAGTTCATGGTGATAATTAAATCTTGTACGGATCCCCTGTGCTCCCACAAAGTCATTATTTCTCATCAAATTACGCTATAAATACCATACAATTAATGGTGGAAAGCATAATATTGGATACCTGATGGCCTTCTTAATCTTCTAGATGCCCCGGGCCTAACAGGAGCAGTATCTTGTTTACCTCGCTCAACTTGACTATTAGGTACAACCCTCTATTTGGTGGGGACATGGGAAGGATGGTTGAAAGGCTACACCAGGCATTGCTCTTGCATTAAGGGCAGTATTTTGTCTTGGAGCATTTGATCTCCAGGAGTTTCGCCCCCTACCACAAATTCCCTGACAGAGGGTATTTCATGACGTTCTACCCCTTCTATTGGCTGTCGGGGTTCTTCAATGGGATAACCACCAATATCTTCAAAATCATCCTCATGGATGGGAGACATTCGTTCCGGTTCTCCCATGAGACTTACTTCTTGGTCTCCTCTTCCTCTTTGGTTTATATGGTTGTTCTTCCTCTTTGTCCTCTTCAGTGGCCGATGGAGACGGTGGAATTGTCTCTTTATCTTCTTCATTGCCCCGTGGCCGCTTATTAGATTTCTTGGGCCATTGTATGACCGATGTCTTCTGGGCCAAAGTCTTATTACGGGACTTATCAACCATTATTATAGTGCCTTGACCATCATAAAAAATGGCAATAGAGTTGGCCCCATCCTCATTATATTTTATTATAGAGAAGAATGAGTTATACCACCACTTGGCATAACAGTAATCGAATTAAAGGTTGTCCTGCTCGGCCATCTCCTCGGGTATAACGGCCCAACTACTTGTCCCCGACCTCACAAAGAACAAGTAGGCCTCTTAAATCTTCTCTAGAGTGGTCGCCTTACCTAATGTTTTTATATGGCTAAAAAGGGAAACAAGTCCTTGGAAACAAGAGAATTGATGAGAAAACCTATAGGGGTTGTAGGCCTCTACATGAAAATGATTGTCCATCCTCTAGGCTAGTTCGCCACTCCTGAGGGAACAAAAGTATGCCAAAGCCTCTCCCGATAATGACCCGTCATCCGTCAAGGTCTGGTTACCAAACAAATGATCTGGAATGAGGATGAGCTTGTGGGTAAAACAAAATAATGCGGTAGGCCACAAGACCGTCTCTGCTCTCTGATTTTTTAGAGTGTTGATATACACGATCCTGCGAAGATCTCTCTCTCCTCTTTGGTAAATGAAAGGGAAGTGCAGCCCCAACCATGCGTAAAAATATTGAAGGGGAAAATACACCAATTTCTCCCCAATCTAGCTTGCTCGAAGGCCCTCTTCCACAATGTCTCATAAACCACTATATAAGTAGCAGAGATGTGGGACCGCTAATTTCATTCATATCCCGTTAGCAAGATTAGCAGTAGTAATGAACACACCAGGGTGAATATGTTCACCCACACTACTTGGGAGAGCCCATCCACTCAAAAAGGCACTATATAACCCAGCCAAGAATGCGAAGTCATCAAAATCAATGCTTTGTCGGACATTATCTCTGGTCCATGGCAAAGGCTTACCCTTAGCAGACAGGCCCGAAGGACCCTAGCTAATATGGCTTAGCTAGCCACCATACGAAACGTTTGTCATTGAACTCAGAGAATATTTGGAACAACCTTCGACACGTACTGGAAAGCATATCAAAATGAGCATTAAAAGGGATATATTCTTCTATCAATCTCCCTTCAAAAGGTAAGTGGCTCATGCCAATGAATTCCCACAATGAGATCCCCAGCTCGCCATATTGACATAAAAAGGTGTTGGTGTCGGGGCATCACCTTGAAATTTCCTTTGCCACCATCGCATGATGCTTGTCAAAGCTGTTAATGGAATCGTGTAGTTCTTCAGCCATTCCTACAACATCTATCTCTGGGCAGTATTTGCTAAGGCAGTGCTCAATAATAGCCTCCCATTTCCTTCCTCCAACCAAAAAGGAAGAAGACCCTCCATAGTTTTGGCCGACCTATGTCACTTCTCCTAATCGAATCTTTTGGATTAGACTCCTGGAATTACTGGTAGTAGAGTCCTTAAGAATCTCTCCTTCTTTAATGGAGGGAAGAAGTGTATCACGAATCGAGTTGTCCTGATGAGCCCGATCATTCAAATGGCACCAACCTTTGCAAACATGTCTAATATAGTTATGAGGACTTGGTGCATGGTCTGTGATTGGGTCAAGGAATTCGGGGTGGAAGAGGCTTTGATTACGACCCCATTTATGTGATTGACGAATAGGAGAAAGGAAGCTCTCATGGCATTCACGGTCATATAAAAGTTTCCTTTTTAAAGCCATGACTCAGTAAAGAAGATAAGCGAAAATCATAAATTCAATAAATATGAATATTTTAACATTTTACAATTTTTACATGAGTGTGTGTTTTAAGTGGCAAATGAGGATTCTATTTCCCATTGGCACACACTTTTGCAACAACGAGAGTCAATGTTATTATGCTTTGTTGTGCTCGAATGAGAAATTTTTAGCCCATTTGTGCCCAACATCTTGCCAAGCAAGGAGAACACAAATGGGAGGTGCCTCAACCCGCAAGTGGACGCAGGGAGACTATTTTGCAACCACTCTAGCTAGCTTAAAGGTGGTGAATGGTTGTTGGAAACCTAATCCTCTCTTGAGACAAATACCGAAATTCTCGTATATGCCTCGGAAAGCATAAAATCGTCAAAGTGGAGCCAAAGCTTTCAAAATCCATCTTAAAATGATCATATTCTCAAAGCTAGGCTATTTATCTAAATAAAATTGGTCTTTGAAGGCTCATGACTTACCTAGAATCAAAAGAGGGTTTTTGGGGTTCAAGAAAATAAAAAGTCACATAGAAGGGTTTCCCATGGTCTGAAAATACAAAGAATGTCTTTGGTGTGTTCATCGGGATGAAAGGCAATGATTGAAGGTCTAGAATCGAAGATTTGACGAAGAAGAAAGGGAAGCATTGAGAGCTTCATGCATTCAGTAATGGAGAAAAGTTGGAATGTCTCAGAATGGCCGAGGAAGACAAAAACTATTCTTTTATATATACCCGTGGGGGTAATTTGGTCAGAACACCAAAGATTTGAAAGAGCGCACCTCTTCATAAGGGTAAAAGCATAATTTCCTTCACCGTGTGCAAGTAACTGAAGAGACGTGCACCACCCAACTTCATTACCTCTCGAAGTATGTAAATCCATAAATTGTGCATGAATGAGAAAATGAAATTACATTCACCACATATTATTAGGAGAATGAGAAATTGACTCATCATTCGCCACAGTGTTATTGGCGAATGACAAAAACATTTTTTCATTCACCATGACGAAAATCAAAAGTTTTCTCTCGTGTAGCAAAAAACAAGGTGATTGTCTGTTCTTGGCAAGGCATCCCACCTCTGAGAAGTTAAAGTTGTAACTTCTAAATCTATAAGAATGGTCAGATTCAGATTTTGTAAATCATAGATCCTGTGAAGCGCAGAATATTCATGGACAACCATCTTGCTTAGTTTAGAAGGACTTAACAATGATTATGACTTTTTAAATGAAAGAAAACAAGTTGGGACGAAGCATGAAGATGTGGCTATCAGAAACACAAAGATTCTAGAAATATGAAAAGAAAAGACAATTCATTGATAAGGCTAAAAAAGGATTACATGTCCATTCACCCATCATAAAACGAAGAAGAAAACAAATATCTTTCATGAAAATGAAGATAAAATGAAAGCCCTAAGCTTGTCTTGGAGAGCCTCAGAGATAGGAGTTTGTTGTTGAAGGATAGTATCAGCATCAAACCATTTAGTTACTTCTTTGGGGTGTGTTTCATCATTTCCCTCGTTTTATCTAGCAGTCAAGATGGCTTTGGCTCGAGTAATCAGTTGTGTTTTATGCTCAACATCACCCTCACTATCTTCCAAGATGGTAGTGTAACCATTCAGCTCATGCCGAAGGCATGCGTATTTTTTCTTAATGTAGTAAAAAATGCTCCGCCAACATCTCCAATTCTGAGCTTGCAAAACTAACCCGGTGAGTTACCTCTGCATGGTTTCGATTCAAGTCAACTATCTTCTCTTCTGATTCTTTAATGAGAGCTTCAAGATTGAGAGAAAGCTAAGCAAGCCTTAGAGTCTCTTCAGTCTAAGTAATAGCAGTAATAGAGTCTAAAAGAAACTCTATAGTCCTCTTGATAGTGGCATTCTTGAAATACATCTCCCCATTGTCCAAGCAAGCTAAAGCCCTAACCTGAGTGCGTGGTAGTGCGATTGTTGTAGGGCCCATTTCAATGAGATCTCACAAAAGACTAGTTTGGGCTTCACATGATTAGTTTGCATTATCGTGGAATACTCCAATGCCGCTTCACTATAGTCCCATGGTGGCAGGAGTCAAAGGAGAGTTCTACACAACAAGAAAGGGAGTTAGGATTTGAGATGACCTAAATACTCCTAATAAAGACACAATTCCTGATAAGGGAGTAGGTTCTAAGACAGGGACAAGCTCTGAACTTGGAACGGGTCCAAATCCTGAGGAAGATTTGGTTTCTGTTAATGAAGTAGCCATTGGTATAGGGATGTTGTCCTCACAGTCTGATGAGTCAATGATGATTGGTATAGGATCAATAAGGCGTCCTGGCCTTGCTACAAGACTATGATTCGATCTTGTCATAGGAGTTGGCCTTGGATTAGTCTAGGATTGAAGTCTCATCTCTCTAGGGTGGACATCAACAGGGGGAGCTAAGGATTCACCCTTGCTTATTCTTGTGGATTTCCATTTGGGTGCCATTACCTGAAAAGAACAGAAGAAATAAATTTTTTTCTTAGTATGAAAAATAGCCCGCGAGTGACATAAAATGTGGGCGAATGAGGATTAGAAGTGTCATTCGAGCACACTTAATGTCTCAAACTCAACTCATGAATGAAACAAGGAGGAGTCATTCGTAGCCCACTCAAGCAAGCAACTCACTGGATGAATTAGGAGGCCGCGAATGATCCACAAAGGTGATAATCACCCTAGGATAACAATTGAAGTTATAAACAAGGAAGATGAAGAATAGAAGAAGATGGTTTAAACTTCTATCCTGAAATCTCTCTAATAGTGTTCTCGATTAAGCGAAGATTTTCTCTTCCAAACAAGAAAAGAAATCAAAATCGAAAGAAAGAGAAATATACCTTATATGATCATCCAAAGGGAAGAAAGGAAAAAGAAAACAAAGCAAAGAAATAACTCACAATTTCAAGAAAGGAATGTCGGAATGAGGCTCTGCTGTGAATGAATTTTGGAAAGATGAACTGAGGAAGAAGGAAAAAGGATTTATATACTCGTGGGGGTATATTTGTCAAAGGACAAGGAATTTGAAAAGTTCTGGGAACAAATAAAGAAAGTGTATTCACAAGAATAACTAAAGTCCATTATTTTCACCTCGAAAAATGCACCGTCTCCTTGTTCTACTCACAATGCACTTTTCGAGGGAGCAAATATTGAAACCCAAAAAGTGTGCATGAATGTGAAATGAGTTTCTCACTCACCACACTAATCTCGGTGAATGAAAATTTGTATTCTCATTCACCATAAACAAAAGGATTTCAGTGATGTACTCTCGCCCAAAAAGTGTGCGTGAATGAATTGTTCACACTCGCACACTGCGAAAACCAGAAACTGAAAGTTGGTTTTATCTCTTTGTAGAAAGGTTGTTTTGGATAACTATGACTCTTGTGAGTCCCTTAACAGCCCAGAAGATAGAAAAGGGGTGGATTCTCACATAGAAGGATCTCCTTAATCCTTGGGATAAGATTTCAAAGAATCTCATCTCAATAAAAATGATATGGAAGAGACAGGGTTCTCCTAAAATGAGAACTCTTCTCTAAACTCATTTCTATGGCCTATAAATACCTGCATGTATACACATAGAGAAAAACAAAAGAAGGATAAGCATGCAAGAAGAACAAGGATAGCAACGAGAGAGATACAATAGATAAAAGGAGGAACGAGAGAGAGTTGAAGGAGTTTATCACGAGGCAAACCCATTTATCTCTTGGAGTTCTATGAGCTACCTCTTTTTAAAAAGAGGAGGAAGCACGTCCATTACACCTCTGCAACCTCCCAAGGAAGATATCATAAGGAGCTTGAAGATGAATCAAGTTTCAAATAGGTAAACTTGTCGATGAACAAACAAGTGTAATCTATATACATTTAAA
>JAOXJP010262837.1:0-20878 GCA_025762735.1 Platanus orientalis
CCAACTCCATACATATGTTTGAATCATCCATCAACCATATTACCTTGAAACAAAATCCACCTTATGTGATTGAATCATTCAACAATATCAACAAATGTTCATGAAAACAAAACAAGCAGCCTATATTATTTATCCAATCCTCATTCCCCAAAAATAAAAATAAAAAGTTTCCAAATAGTATATACTAGCATTAATGGCCCCTGAATCAATAGATTTGAATCCTCTCCAAATAGCTATCATTTGTTATTGTCCGTTGTGATCCAACTCGACATCATTTAACACCGTGTCACTCATCAGTATAAAGAAACCCCGAAATAATAAACCAAAACCAATATCACTTCAATAAAAATAAATCCTCAAGAAACATGGTCCAAATCTTCTAACCACCTAGTCATAACAAAGTGGCCATTGAGATTGAGAAAAAAAGATAAATGAATGAAGAATAATGAAGAAAAATAACTTTATGAATCCCAATAAATTATAAGTGGTGGTAAACTAAAAGAAATGATCTACATACCCCATTCTTGTTACAAATTTTGATGATATACCCACAATAAATCCAACACTTTTTAGATACAAAATAAAATAACAATAGAAACACAAAGAAAAGAACAAAGCTGGTCAACCAAGTATGTTTAGACTTCCTTAAAGGTCATCAGTTTCTATTAATTTTTTTACAAACACAATGAAACAATACATGCTTAAATCAAGTAACCAACAACTGATTTCAACAAAAAATAAATCTTTAGTTAGCTTAGGCAATACATGGACAAATGAATAAACTTTAAAACACACATAAATTATTCAAGAAATAAAATGTAAAATAAAAAAATAAATAAAAATAGGCAAATGTCTAGCAGCTACATCATGTAAAATAATAATAATAATGATGATGTATGAAGAGAAGCAAAAAAAAAAAAAAACATGAAAATCAAGATGTGAGAGAACACGCTTCCCTCTTTTATCGCACACTTACACTGTATCTTCTTATTGTGTTTTAGCAGCCGAGTAAAACAATGACAGTGAAGAAGAAGACATCGTTCCTGGGTCTCTCACCATGAGTGAAAAAATCAAGGGGAGCTTTGAGAGGTTTTAGACCATAAAAGGAGAGTGAGAATGAGAGGACCGATGGAGAAGAGGGGGTTTAGCCGTGACCTCAAGAGAGAGGTAGGGGACTGTGGGGAGCAAAAGGCTCAAGAGAAGGGGATTTTTCCTCTCTTCCCTTTCCTTTGGAACGATTGGAGTTTTATAGGAAACAATGGCATAGTCCCCAAGCTTACTTCTTAGTCAAAGAAGTTACCTGGGGGTGATGCGAGGCTCAGATCTACAGCGGCAGAGGGGTTAGTGGAAGCAAGGTCTGGGACAACTGAGCTTTGCAAGATTTAGGGTTTCCAAGGCATGCACGAAAAAGGGAAATATGAGGGGGGAGAGAGAGGGATCTGATGGGTTGGCTCATCAGATAGAGGCAAAGGAGAGAGAGAGAGAGGCATATGGGGTTATCAGTCAAAGATTGGAAGAAAGAGAGAAAATGATAAGGCTGAGAGAGAGAGAGAAAGTTTTGAGCGGGGGAAACCCGTGAAGAGAGAGAAAGAGAGAAGCGAGCAAAAGAGAGGGAGATCAAAGAAGAGAGAAGGGAAGGGGGCGGTGAGCAGAGAGAGGAAAGACGGGGGAGGGAGAAGGAGAACCAGAGAGGGGGGTAGAAGGAGAGAGAGAGAGAGAGAGAGAGAGAGAGAGAGAGAGAAAGGGTTGTCGGAGAGGGGGCTGGAGAGAGAGGGGAAGAGAACGAGAGAGAGAGAGAGGAAGGGAGGAGGGAGTTGAGTAGTAGCGAGAGAGAAAAAGGGGCAGGAGGAGAGAAAGGGTGTGAGCAGAAGAGAGAGGAAAGAGAAAGAAAGATGAGAGTTAATTGGGGAGAGAGAGAGAGAGAGAGGAAGAGGAATGAGCTACTTGAGTCGGTGAGATAGAGAGTCTGCTGTATAGGGGGGTTGGCTTTGAAGAAGAAAAAGGAAAAATAAAAAGGAAAGGAAAGGAAGAAAAAGAAAAGGAAAAAGAGAAAAAGAGAAAAGAAAAAGAAAAAAAAAAGAAGGAAAAGAAAAGAAAAAGAAAGAGGAAAGAAGAAAATAAAATAAAAAGAGAAAATAAAAAATAATAATTGTAAATAAAAGAAAAATAAATGAAAATAAAAATAAATGGGAGCTACGCCCAAAAAACAATGTGTCCCTCTGTCTCCCCATACATAAAAGGTGAGGATACAACAATTTTCAAAAATAAAATAAAGTAAAATAAATGGTGTTCATAGGGTTTAAACCATTAAAAATGTTTAAATAAACATTTGCTCCCTATTGAAAAAAAAGGCATCAAAACCATCATGTGTTAGCTTGTGGCATGGAGACATGAAAGAACAAACTATTTTGGGTGCAGGTTCTCTTCTTGAAAAATAATAATTAATGAAGTAAAAAGTAAAAAAAATAATAGTAATAATAATAAGACGATAAAGGAGCATTGAATGGATTTGATCGATCAGAATTGACTGAATTATGAAGAAAGGTTGGGGATTGCTCTGCCCATCTGCTGACTTAAAGAGAAGCTCCAGAACTGGGAGTCGTGCCAAAATTAGGTGCTTACAGTCAGTCACTCTACAGCAGAATGTTACCACAGACTCAATATAAACTACCAAATACAGAGTTCTGGTACAAATTTTAATCAAACTCCACACCAACAACGTACTACAACAAACTCATATCAACCTCAACTCGGGCCTGCTACAACATTTCAACCTCACGCTGCATCTTCAACAACATACTTCACAGCACAATCATCAGTACCGAACATCCATCAAATAGCGAATAGCTCTATTGGATATCAAAATTTTCTACCTGCAACCTCAGCTCCGCCTGAATCAACATGGTTACTGGACTCAGGGGCTAGTAATCATGTAACACTAGATATCAATACTTTGTCCCTATATGCACCTTATTTGGGGCCAAACAGAGTTATTATAGGCAATGGACAAAATCTTACAATTCAAAACACAGAGAATGGTATTTTGTCTACTCCTTCCTCTACCTTCAAACTAAATAACGTGTTACATGTCCTTTCCATTTTAGCTAAACTCATTTCAGTAAATCAATTCACTAGAGATAATAACTGTGTTGTTTCTTTTGATATTAACAAGTTTTATGTTCAGGACAAAACTTCAAGGCGGGTGATCTACCAAGACCTCAGTAGGAATGGTGTTTACCCATTTCCAAATTCCACAATGAAATCACTTTCTTCTACAACTTAGCAGATCAGAAGACTTGAAACTCCAACTTGGCATTGTCGGTTGGGTCATCCTTCATTTAATATTCCGTAAAACATTTTAAAACCTCTACATGTACCTATCTCTGAATTTGACTCCTGTGTTAGTTGTGCATTAGCTAAACAACACATAACTCATTTACCCAATTCAAAGTTTGTAACTACTAAACCTTTAGTTTTACTTCATGCTGATGTTTGGGAGCCGTCATCTTCTCCCGCATTGTTTGGTTTTCGTTATTACTTGTTAATTGTAGATGACTACTCCAGATACTTTTGGTTGTACCTTTTGAAGAATAAATCAGAAGTCTTTACTGTTTTCAAAAATTTCAAAACTCAAGTAGAAAATCTTTTCTCTCGAACCATTAAACTCTTTTGATCTGATGGTGGGGGTGAATTTGTTAATAAAAAATTGTTGAATTATTTAGATCAACATGTATTATTCATCAACTAACCTGTCCTTATACACCATCTCAAAATAGTGTTTCTAAAAGGAAACATAGATACATAATAGATACAACAATAGCTTTATTGCAAACATCCTCGATGCCAGTAGCTTTCTGGGGTGAAGCAGCCTTAACAACAGTCTATTTGATCAATCATCTACCAACACTGATTCTTAATGGAGATTCACCATGTCACAAGCTATTTTAGAGAGATCCAGGTTACCAATTCTTAAGAGTTTTTGGATGCTCTTGCTTTCCTTGGCTACGGCCTTATGAAACCAACAAGCTATTGCCCAGGTCAATGGAATGTGTTTTCATAGGATATTCAACAAGCTCAAAAGGTTATAGATGTCTGGATACTCACTCCGGCAAGGTTTTTATTAGTAGACATGTACAGTTCCATGAGAACAGATTTTCATTTGACAAATCAGTATCAAGAGGATCAGAGACACCATCAGCCCCACTTTTGGGCTTTGATCTGTCTACCTTATTTTTGTCCTCAACCAACAATCATTTGATATCATTACTGACATCTCACATTAGAGCTCCAACACAGCCATCCAACACGACACCATCACGGCTATCTCATCAAAAGTTGTCGTATTCAAATGAGGCACCTAACGACTCTTCATCTCACGTGAATTCACCCACACCAAATCAAAGAATGCCTGAACCATTAGATCTTTCCAATAAGTCTTAGTTATCAGATTATCAACATATTAACAACACTCCAATGCACATGCCTCAAATATTGGTTAATGATTCCTCTCATCCACACTCATATCAGAATCTTCAACATACACCATTGGATGGTACTCCCATTACTTCAAATGGGTCATCGTATTCATAGATAAGTTCGTCTACTTCACCCAAACACCTAAATGAAGATCCGAATCCACTAATGACGGATTTGTCACCAAATACTTAGTCTGAATGTTCACAACAGCCTCATTACTCAAATACATCAACCCAGAAAAATAAACACCATATGGTTACAAGGTCCAACACTAGCATCTTCAAACTGATTCAAAAAATGTGTCTTTAAGTTCAGCTGGGATTTGAAGTTGAACCATCTACTTATAAGGAAGCTTCTAAGCACATTCATTGGCAACGAGCTATACAAGAGGAAATAGATGCACTAAAACACCAAGGTACGTGGATTTTGGTTCCACCTTCTTCGTCACAACGCCTTATTGGATGTAAATGGGTATATAAAATAAAACGTGATTCCTCGGGTAACATTTCTCGGTACAAAGCCCGATTAGTTGCCAAAGGATTCAACCAACAGCTGGGATTGGATTTTTTTGACACCTTCAGTCCAGTGATAAAAATGACCTCAATAAGAGTTGTTTTAACGCTAGCGCTACATTTCAAGTGGCCCATCCAACAATTGGATGTCAAGAATGCTTTTTGACACGGTTATGTTGAGGAAGATATATACATGGAGCAACCACAGGGTTTCATTGACCCGAATCATCCAAGTCATGTATGCTACTTGAAGAAAGCCATTAATGGCCTTAGAAAAGCACCCTGTGCTTGGTATGCACATTTCTCACAGTGTCTATTCACGCGAGGTTTCATTATCTGCCAAACTAATTACTCCCTTTTTGTTCGACACATGGCTACCTCAGTAACAATCCTATCGTTACATGTTGATGAGATATTAATCACTGGTAGTGATTCATCCTTTGTTAACAAGTTACTACAATCCTTTCGAACTCAATTTGCAATGAGGCATTTAGGTGAAGTGAAGCACTTTTGGGGAGTAGAATTCATCAGATCTCCTAATGGTATTATTCTCTCCCAATCAAACTACATCAAAAAGCTCTTACAAAATGCTGGTATGGATTCATGCAAACACAGTGATACTCCAATGGCTTCTAAGATCTCTGCAACATCAAAAACAGTTATATCCGGATCCTACATTTCACAGACGATTGGTAGGGGCTCTACAATATCTAACTATCACTAGACTAGACCTAGCCTTTGCTGTAAACTATGCATGTCAACATATGCATAGGCCAACACAATCTCATTTCAGTTGCTAAAGAGAATTCTGAGATATTTAAAGGGTACTCTTCATTATGCACTGCAATATACAGCAGGGTCATTATGTTTACAAGTCTACTCTGACTTAGACTGAACAGGTGACCTGCTTGATAGGAAATCCACTAGTGGATTTTGTGTGTACTTTGGAAACAATCTGATCACATGGTCAGCAAAGAAAAAATATACTGTCTCACGATCATCCACCGAAGCCAAATATAGGTGTCTCAAATCCACAGCTGCAGAATTGTGTTGGTTGAAAATGTACTCTAAGAACTTAGAGTGCCATTACAAACTGTCCCAGTAGTGTGGTGTGATAACACTTCAGCAATATCACTAGCGTATAACCCAATGTTCCATGCGAGGACGAAGCACATAGAGCTCGACTGTCATTTTATACGTGAGAAAGTGTTACAAAAACTTATGCATGTGAGACACATATCAACTGAAGATCAACAAGCTGATATACTCACTAAACCTCTCCCGTATAATAAATTTGACAAGTTCATATTCAAGTTTCGAGTGTTACCCCTGCTCAACTTGAGGGCGGATGTTAGGAAGGAAAGGGTGACGTGTTAGTTGGAATCTTTATATGCTATTAAGAGAGTTAGTTGAAGGGTTAGTTATAACAGAAAGGGAAGCACTCTAATGTAAATCCTATAAATATGGAAGAGGAAGTTGAGTCTTAGGTATCTCTGAAATTATTCTGTATCAATCTTAATGAATTCTAGTTTACTTTCTCTAACTCATTTCCCCTGATCTATGTGTGTGTGTGTGTGTGTGTGTATCTTCTTCCTTAATCTCCAACCTTCTCTGCTTATAGCTTCTAAATCTTTACTGGTTCATACCATTTCACATAATCCAAGGTATCAATGGAAACTTCTTTTTTTTGAATAATTATAATATAATGAAAACTCATATCAAACCTCCCTTTCTCATATTCAAGCAGAAACAACAAAATTTGAGAAAATAAAGAAAGAATGACTAAAGAGTTGTCATTGTAATTTTGAAACATCTATGAACTAAGGGAAGAAACTGGTAAAATCAGACGGCAACTTAAGCATAGTTACAACTAAATGACATAGCTACACATGTTATGAATTTTAAAGAAAAAAACTATTTCAAGATAATCAAAAGCAACAAAATATGAAACATTTTCTTCTTCGGCCAATCCTCAGGTGCCAAAACATGAAATGATTCCAAACAATGAATCATTGCTATGCTTGTAGATGCTCTTTTACATCAATGACCTCATCACAAATAGAAATTGACTCCCTAACTCCCTAAATACACCTTCAGTCAAGTGAATAACACTAAGAAGGGATTGTAAACGAAGAACTTTTAGGCATGGTTCATAGCATGTAGTGGTGAGACTTCTCCATGGAAGCCTGAGACATTTTCAATTCAATAAAACAATGCCACAAAAGTACACACATGAAAATGGAAAAATAAAGGGTAAAAAATCTCGTGGTAGAAACCATAGAAGCCCTACTTGAAACCCATTTTACTTTTGCCATGGAATCACGGCCATTGGTTCCCACCCCTCAAAAAGAAGAATGAAAACACAATTTACCTTGCATATCCAACAAACTACCGTGGTTAAGCACTGGTCCAATGCTGTGGAATCCCCCTTCATATGAAACTCATCATCCAAAAAAGAAAATTCATTCAAGAACTCTGGTCTAGCATCCTCAAACACAACTTTGTTTCGATATTTGACATATCAATTCCCAACATAAAAACTCCATGCTCTATCAACCTCAACAAGTTGGCACAAATGTTTTAAATCCCACCACCACAATCAATTTTTTCCTACTTCAAACTATGATGAATTAGACCAAAAAAATCAACAGCAAGGAGACGGAAGGAAGGTGGGGGAGAGAAACAGTTGAGAGAGAGAGAGAGAGAGAGAGAGAGAGAGAGCATGTCAGAAAGACAAAGTGATTGCATGGCGAGAAAATGTGAGTTTGAGAGGGAAGGAGATAAAAGGGGTTAAGGGAACATGAAAGGATGGAGAGGAGTGGTAGGGGAGACGAAGGGGCGTTAGGATTGGTGAGGAATTCAAAGTCTTGGGGAAGAAGGAATACAAAATGGAAGAGGCAAGAGAAAAAATTGGGAAAAAAGTGAGGAGCCAATAATCGAAAAATTCTGAGGGGGTGTAAGAGAGAGAGAGAGAAAGAGGGGGGAATGAAATTAAAAATAAATAAAAATAGAGGGGTGTGACATGGCATCACCTATGATTTGGTTAGCACCAGATGGAAAAGAGAGAAAAGGACTTAGAGGCTTCTATTTTAGTAAATATATGTTTGTGTGTGTGTATCCATGCGTGCGTAGCTAATGCTATATATATATATATATATGAGCTATAGTTGTCATATGCAATGAGCAACCTTATTGTTGGCTTAGGAAACATGAGATATGAATATTCTTGGATTACAGCATTAACTTCCGATTATCTTAAATAATTGCTTTAATGTGCCATGGAGAGTTACTATCAAGCTATAACGCCCCCGAAACTAGACTCGGATAAGATCCGTATGCACCTTTGATTCGGATCGTTAAATTGATTTAAAAACCAATGTTTCACAATCCAATAGTTTTACATTTACACATGATCTCATAATTCATTTCCTTATATTCCATAGTTCACTTATATTTCCAAGTATACAAATCTGATAGTCTATAGTCTAAATTCAAATTTAGCGAAAATGATACATTATCCAATTATCCACAAGAGTTCAGTTGTAGCGGAAGTCTCAACATAACATGATCATGTCAAAAGTAATGCAATAGAAAGGTACCATAAATCTCTAGAGTATAACAATGTACTAAAGCATCCAAATCAAACTACATAAGTGGGTGTCCTTTCACCCGAACATCAACCAAAGGGAAACTTATACAACGCTCTCCGATAACATCTACAGAGTGTAAATGGTCCAAAGTATATCCACAAACATCTACAAATAAATGGAAAAAAGGCCGAAATCACCACAGCAAGTCTTTAGGATGGAAGACTTGCAATCACAGTTAGTCTGAAAAACAAACAGGTTGGGTTAGTCCTAACCTATAAGCAATCATACTGACTATAGATAACATGATATAAGAAGCATATATTAGAGTACTAACATGTCCAAAAATCAATGCGAAAGCTAAATAGAGTCTGAACAACAATAGTTTTACATTAAAACGAAACAGAGTAATAAATAGCTGTCAAACTAAAATCCAAAGTTCCAAAACTGGGCATAATCTAAGTCAGGGTCAGGGTTTATAAGAAATGTCCAATATCCGAAGGTACATACAAATATAAGGGTTCAACACAAGTAGTTCAATACGAAAGTCAAAGTCCAAACATAAGTCCAATAATGATATCTCAAAAGTTTAATGATTCAAAGGGGTTCAGAGTCCAATAGTTTTAAAGGGTTTTAAATCCAATAATTTCAAAGGGTTCAAAGCCCAAATAACACATGCCCTTACCCGAAGGTTAGGGCCCAAAGGTGTCCAAAGGGGCCCAAAGTAAAGTATATGCATGCTCTTGTCAACCCCACGAGTAGATTCCAAATATCTTGCCAAACCTTAACAATAGTGCCAAACTCCCTTGTTGTAATCCCAAGGATAATGTCCAGATCTCCTACTAATCCCCAAAAGTAGGGCTGAAATCCTGTGAAATCAAAGAGCATGGTTCATAGCATTTTCTCACACTTAGTCATGTGAGTGGACCCAAAGAGAGTCAATGGTCACACTTAGCCATATGACGGGGCCCAAAGGAGTTGAAGGTTTAAAGTTAGATAAAATTCACATAAAAAAGATCTGAGAGTCACATGATTTCAATAATCAAAATATTTATATAACACACAAACAAATGTAGGCATTACATTGCCATGATTCAATCATTTTAAAGGTATATGATTCACTTAGATTCAATGTTAGTACATGATTTGATGTTCATAAGACCGGATTCACAATAATTCACTGAGATTTCATATAAAATCGATGGTTTAAATATGTAATAAGATTCGATGGTCTACATGGCTCTCATGATCATATAAGGAGCAATGAGTTTGATAGAATCCATAAGTTCAATACAATTTTATAAAAAATCAAAGATTCAATAGCTTCACAATGGATCTAAGTGTAGAGATTAATCGGATAATACTTATAGTGCTTCAAATAAAAGGGCAATGCAAGTTTGCCTACTAAATTGATCATTACTTGTGTAGATCTTGAAGGATCCTTAAGTTCACACAAAATTTCAAAGGAATCACATGAGCACGATCAAATTTCATATGATTTAAAGGATTCAATGAAAGAAACCAATCCACACAATGATTAAGAACAATAATATCTTACAAAATAGGTGTAGGTTTAAAGATCAAATAAAATTCAATGGTTTAAAGCATATATCTACAGGATTTTCAAATGTTACAAGAAGAAAAATGATTATTCCACACATAGGGAGTATGATCTCTTAAGAAGTAGGCTTAAATTAATGAATTAAGCATGGTTCAAAGGCTTGAAAACAAACATTTCCAATATCTTAAAGGATCCAATGACAATATCACATAATTTGAGAATTCTAAGATGAAAACACCACATAGTAGCCATAGTAAGCAAGATTACTTACAATATCTTCAAATCCTTTTAACCTATTGTCAAATCTCTTTTACTTCACTCTCTCAAATCTCTTTCTTCTGTAATATTAATGTAGATTTATTATCAAATAGAAGAATCTAAGAAGATCAAGAGAAGAAATCATCAAATCTAGCTAAATTTCTCATGTATGGGTTACACTTACCAAATTGGGAAAAATTTTCATCCTTCCTCCAAAAATTTTAAATTCTCTTTCACTCATCTTTTATATGTCCTAAATGGTCTTTTGGATTCAAATGAGGTTATAGAGTAGTTATATTTTGTTACAAATGAGATCTCACAAGAGGGGGGGGGGGTCAAATCAGAGTGTGCCATGTAATTTCCATACGGGGTAATTTTTTTACAACATTGCTGGTCGTGACCGATCACAAGATCTGTGACCTATCATGGATGCTTTAGAATCCCTTCTGAGAGAAAACCCAAGGGCCGTTACCCTTGTTCGTGATTGATCACGGCCCTCATGACCGATCACAAGATCTGTGACTTGTCATGGATGTTATCTTTTGAATTTTCAATGTAGACACATTATGGGAAAAATGGATATAATCTTCTCTAAAAGACTTTGAATTACACTTCATTTGAGGCGGTGGAAAGTAGACTCCTATAGATTTCCAATGATGCATAGTTTGCACTCAAATTATTTCGGGATTGATATAGGTTTTCCTATTAATTTACCCCAAATACACTTTTAAGCCAACTTTAGGACTTGATAAGTTCGAGACATATCTTTGTTTTCCACATTTTTAATCCATTCTATTGGGTCCCAAAGATTACAAATGACTTCCTAAAAATGTTTAAGGATAATTTTACCTTTACACATGCTTAATTACAATTTTTCCATTCGAATGCATTACGGGGTACTACATAGGCTCATCAAGTAGCTTAAATAGTGGAGAGGCAGTCCCCTTCAATTATGTTCAGTTCATAGGGATAATCTTGTGCCATCTGAATACCAAGATATAAGCTCTATGCTTGTGCTTCTTCCACTACACAACCCTAAGGAGCCTTAGTGGTTCCTTCCAAGAAAAAACCCATATGGTCTCAAAGAATTGCCGTAGATGTACCTGAATATTATGTAGTTTCATCTACATTTATTTTAAGAGAACTAATGGGTGGAGGAACCCATCGATTGGAAGAAGTTGTAGACATCTTGGAATTGGTATTTTGTACTATAGTTGTGCTTACCATTGTAGTTGCCCTTGGTCTTTGGAAGCCAACATGGAAGCATTATCTATGATAGATTTGGCTAAAAGAAGAATGTTAGCAAACAACTTATTGTTCATTGCCTTCTAGATATGCCATGAAATTGTGGACCCAAGTCCAAGGCATTGGATATCTAGATATAGGCTACTCCACTCCAAAAGTCATTCCTTAAAGCTTCTTCATTATTCTTTGATTCAAAGTCCAAAAGGAGATCCAAACCAACTAGCTTGCGCAAGCTCATGATCAAAGAATAGGTGATCAATGGTTTCAGTCTCTAAACCACATATCGGACGAGTTGGTTCAATTCCAACCACAAATTTGGCAAAGAGTGGTCCGACTAGCAATGGCACCTTGTAGACACCACCGGATGAACATGATAATATGAGGGGGCATGTCTTGGATTTTTCATAGAATTTTCAGCATTTTTTTACAAACTCAACATTAGTAGTTTGTGAAGATGAAACTTAGCAATTTTGGCTGTAGGTATACACTGACTTTGTGCTTAATTTTCCTAATGTCATAAGGGTTAAATAAGATAATTATCATAATCATCCTCCTGGCTATCAGTTGAACTCAAATGAATTCTAAGTATAGACAACCAACTTCACGCATACATGCAATTTGCTTTTATACAACCTACACAATTATTTATTCTCCTTTTGTGAGACTAGGTCTCATTTAATTGCATGGGAAGTGAAGTGAAATATGATTTTCCTCAACTTTCCAAAATGTGTTTGGTTGCCAATGAAAAATTGAGGGGAAGTTAAATTTTTTGTTGCGACTTTTTCAAAGGAAATGAAAAAAACCCACATTTTTTTTATGGAGAATGTAGCTTCCATTTTTTGAAAAGTTGGAGAGTAGTTAGGACTTAGGAAAACTCATATTCCATCTCTAAAACTTTCCATGCAATCAAACATGAGGACAGTTGTGCAGATTTACTTTTCTTTGCCAGTTTTCCAAAGTAAATGCAAAAATCCAGTCTTTTCTTACAGAAAATATAGCTTTCATTTTTTGGAAAGTTAGAGAATGGTTAGGAAAACCCATTTTCCATCTCTAAAACTTTCCATGCAATCAAACATGAAAGGAAAATTGTGTTTTTAGAAAAATTGTTTTACTTTTCCTTAAAATTTCCACCTTTCCTTGCAATCAGACTGAAGACATTGGAATCTTGTGAAGACCATCACTCCTTACCAAAACATTATCCAATAGATCAATTTTAGATTGCCAGAGAGCGGCAAGAGAAGCTTTTGATAACAAAAATCCAAGATTTCTTTTTTAATAAATCGGAATCTTTTGCCTTGTCATGCAAAAACAGCTCTTCCAATGCCATTTCCATTTCTACACATAGTCCAGTGTCAAGCGAACTTCATAAAAAGTTAACGAGGTGGACGGTGTTCTTAGTATCGCGATGGAGGAGAGCAAAGCGAGCATCGTGAGTCGTCTTCTCTCCGTGAAACAGAGATCCGGCAAGACGTACAGTCAGATAGCGCAGGAGACAGGGCTGACGAACGTCTATGTTGCTCAGTTATTTAGAAGGCAGGCTCAGCTCAGGCCCGAAGCCGCCCAAAAATTACAGGAAGCACTGCCCGAGCTACCCGACGAAGTCGTGGAGGAGATGATGAAACCGCCTATGAGATCTTACGACCCTAATTTGCTGCAAGAACCTGCTGTTTACAGGTGGGTTTTCTCTATTCTTTCCTATGATACTGATTCTATTTCTTTTTTCGGGTTCCTTTTCATGCGGGTGGGTTTTATTTGTGGCTATCATTTCATATATGACCCTGATTTGCTGCAAGAACATTTGCTTATTCTGTACTCTGCTCCTTTTTATGAGTAAGTATTTGTGTTGATTTTGCCATATTTATATTCTTCTTAAACCTTGATCATAACCATATGATCAAGAACGCCCATAGTAAATAAGACATGGGAAAATGTTCCACACTCCATTCATGTTTTTCAATCTGCAATTCTAAATCTTAGACCCAAAGTTTTGATGTGATATGGCTTTTTATTTTTTTATTCAACTCTTTTGATAGATTAACTAAGAATGTTTTTTTTTTTTTTGGGTGGGGGGAGGGGGGGGGGGTAAAAGTAAGACTTGTAATAATAAAATAAAAAGCATGTTCAGATATGATGTACATCAAGAAGTGCAGCTATACAAATCACATAATCATAGTGATTGTTGATTAGAACATCCCATCCTAGCATAAAATTACAAAACTTGTACCTTTGAACTCCTTAGTATGGAGGACCAGTGATAGAGTAGTGATCGGATATGATCCACCATCTCATAAAAGTTACTAAACTTGTCATCGAAAATACAGCTGTTTCTATCCTTCCAAATTACCAATCCAATGGTAGAAGGCAACGAACACCTTGGAAGTTCTCACTTAGGTGTTGAATGTTGTGGTATTCCATGATTGAACCAACTCCAGCATAGAGTGGGCCAGCAGACTTAGCACCAGATGGATTCCAAGAGAACCACTTCCATACCTTGTAAACTTATGATGGATAAGGTCAGAATAACCAAAAAAAAGGTTATGCTTGGTTCAATTACAGCACCCCGAAACCAATGTGACTCAACTCTCAACACATGGTCCAAAATTTCTCAATTAAATGGTTGTGCACCTTTACAATATAAGTTTCACATACCACCCATAATTCACCACTCCTTTGTCTTGAGTCTGTACTTTCATTACACATCATCCCCAATCTAATGTTTGTTGTCCTTTTTTTGTGGTAAAAATGTCAGTCTTCCTTGAAGAAGCATATGTTGACTTTGGGATTTTATATCTGTCATCACTTTTTTCTTTCAAATATATGAAACATTCGATAGTATCTTGTAAGCACTTCTCACCAAGCTAATCGGGTGACAATCCTCTGACTATACTGCTCCTTCTTTATAGCAGACCAAGGTTACAAAAGTGGCATTAGCACTTCTTTCTAAGTAGGACTCCTTATGGAATTCTTCCTTTCAATCATTGAATCCTCTTTTTTTTTTTTTTTTTCTACTACGATCCAACATTTTTTGTAGAATGCCTTGGAGAATCTATTTGGACTCATGGCCTTGTCACCACACATCACCTAAATCTGCTTAACTTTCCCCTCTAAAAAAGGCCTCTCCAACCAAACTCCCTTATGCACCATGGTACTTTAAATAAGATGGTCACTTGATTCAGTTCATCAAAAAAAAAAAAAAAAAAAAAAGACTTGTCTTTTGGTCCATACACAACAAAACTTGGTGAAATCGTTCTTCACATTCTCCAAAAAAATTGAAGCCAAAAAAGATCCAATTATAGCATTCTTTCTTACTGTTATTGATGCAGAACAGTATAGGGAAATGTTCTGTTTTAATGGACTATGCAGAGAATTCAGGACCTAAATAAACCAATTTTGGATTAGCAATTATGTAATTTTGGCAAATTTGGATAAAATTACCAAAATACCCCTGACATGTGTCAGAAAATTATCAAAATTTACAGAGGTATTCTGACATATATCAATGTTCTACACTCAAAATTTCATGAAGTTATGAGAAGATTTAATGGGTTGAAACATAAAAAGAACCAGTCCAATGCACTTTAATTGCTACAAACCCTAAATTTGATCAGGTATTTCCCTAATGAAACCAAGATTACAAAATGTTTTAGAATGGGAGTGGAGGGCTTTGAGAGGGGATACTAAGGGGAGTAAAACCCCTAAAAAATATTAAAAGAAAAAGGTTATTATTGGGGTGCGATTGGATGGGTGATGTAGGATATTAGGGAAATTAATATTCCTACACTTAATCTATTAAAACAAATCAAAAAGAATGTTTTGAACTTAAAGAATGCTGAAAATTTAAAGAAAGTATTCAAGAAATCAAATCTTTAAAAAAATAATCAAGAATCAAAGAAACTAATTCAAGAAGGATTGGATTATCAAAGGGAAGCAAGAAATCTAAGAAAATTTAATAGAAATCAAAAAAAGAATGCAAAAGATTCAAGAATTGGGAAAACTTCAAGAAACCCTAAATTTTAGGGTTAGAAATTAGGGATTCTTGTATGATTATGTGTCTTGGGTTTTGTGAAGGCTAAACCTATAAGGAATTAGGTTTTTATGGGAAGATGATGGAGTAATTAGAAGATGAGGGATTGTTGAAAAATGTTCTGTAGCACAGAAATTTTTTAAAAGAAGGTGAACAACAAGAAAAAAAGAATGGATGTGAGGGATGATGTGAAGGAACAAAATAGATTGTAGAAGAAGATAGGAAAAGAAGATTAAAAGAGAGAATAAAGAATTATATGCATAAATCTTTAAAGAAGATTCTAGAATAAAGTAAACATAAGAGATAAGAGATTAGATAAGAGAGAAGAAGAATAAAGAACAAGAAGAAGATGAAGAACTCACCTAACCGTGAAAGGTATAAAGATATAACCAACCATGGGCTTTAAAAGAAACTTCAATTCATAAATAAATTTTCGTCAACTGTCATACAAAAGGTTTTTAGGACTTATTTTTAATAAAAAAATGAAATTTGACCAAAATACCCATTCTTCTACAGTCAACCCAAAAAAACCCCAAAAAAATCTGAAAAATTCCTCAAACACTCCTAAACTTTTCCTAATTCAATTCCAACTTGTTGCCAACTTTCTAACTTTGGCTCTAATGGCCTTATTACATTAAATATATCCACGAAAACACTCTAAAATAATTAAGAAAACTTCTATAAGTCCCCAGACTCTTCAAAAAACTTGAGTTTTCTTCATTCTTAAAGCGAACTCTTTTATGTGGTGGAACATACATCAACCTCTTGGTGTTGTCTGCATCAATGGGTTTACAGTCACAGAAAATGGGTAGGATTAATTAGGTTTAGAGGAGGTAATCTTATCTAGAAAATTAAAGACCAATCTGATGGGGTATTAGCAGTAAGAAGAGACTGAATTAAAAGATAACATGAAGAAATTAATCGAGTACTTACCTGTTATGAGGGGGACGACTGGTTCTGAGAGCTTAGTCTAGTCCATTCGTGAGGTGTAGTGGTTGTTTAGCTTTAAAAATAAAATCAGATGTACCCTCTTCTATCCAAATCAGACCAGTTATATGATTTGTAAGATCAAGATTAAAAATAAAAATAGAAGAAAAAGAAAGAGAAAGATGAAGGTGAATGAGGGAGAAGAGGGAATAGTGTTCTTAGGGGTTGGGAGGAAAGATAAGAGAAGAGGAAAGAGAGATAGAGAAAGATACAACAAGAGAGAAAGGGGGAGAGAGTGATAGGTCCATGACCACAATAATCAAAACCAAAACTTTTAATCTTTCTTTATGTCATTAAAGAGGGGAGGGGCTGCCCTTTTAAAGGGTTACAAACCTAAAAGAAATAGAAGAGTTGCTAAAAATAGCAACTTCTAAGAATTAAACTATTAAAATTGACTTTCTAATTTCTAAAAATTTCTAATCCACCAACTTTTCTAAGTTTTAGACTACCAATACTAAGCAACTTATGGGCTGTCGATCAGCTTGGTTGTGGACCCCATATGTTGACTCAAAAAAGATACAAACTCTTAAACTACCCTTGGTTTTAGAACCTTATTACAAAGGACTGCCCTCAATTAAAAAAAATCACTACTATTGGCGCAAAAGGCCTTATTACATCAAGTACCCCTTGGATTTTGCCCCCCTCCCACGGAGAGCATATCCTAGACCCATGTTTCTTGGGCTTTGGCTTCCACAAAGGAGATGATCTCTCCAACCAATTTATCGATGCTGCATCAGCTACTCTGCAAACCCACATCACCAAAATACCCTTACCATCCCCGTCACTGATAAATACCTGATTTTCTGTTCCACAACTCTGTATTTTTTTTATCAACACCCTTTCTACCTCCTCCATTCTTTCTGCTTTTGGACATTGACTAATCGATTTCCTTTAGCAGGCGCAGAGTTAGCACAATTTTATTCCCCCCATCCGCCCAACCCCTGAACACTCTATGTTATACTTCTTTTTCTTTTTGGATAATTTCTAAGTTGTACATCTTAATTTCATCTGGACAATATTTTCAATTCCCTACCCTTTGAGTACTTCCTGTTTATTTCCTATCCACCCATGATAATTCACACTGCATTGAAGCTTTGACAGCTCCCTAGAGTTCTGGATTTCAACACAGAACCCCCCCTCTGCTAGGTGATCGTGCACTGTTCTCTACTTCTTAATGGATGAGAACAAGGCTTTCGCTACCTTCTCAAAGCCACAAAAAAAGAACACTGAGGAGGCATTAGCCTGACCACCTTTCCATCCCCTTCATCCCTTTCCTCAACCACCAAGCTTCTCATCCCTTCTTCTTCCTCCATCCAAAAACACCAATTATCAATAAATGAATTTTTTGATCTGGTGAAACTGTGAAAGCTCTCCCCGTCTTTAGAAACAATGCCTTCTCTACCTACCAAGCGGAGATCATCATCTTTACTCAGAACTCGATTAGGAATAACCCTACTTTCTCTTCAGAAAGAGGCTCCGAGATCCACACTACTGACCAACACTTCCTCCATCTCTTCTATCAAGTTGCCCTGCCCTTGATATTTTGTTATTGCCGACTGCTCTGGATTGCTCCCTTTAATTGTCTGCTGCAATTTTTGACTTCCTCTTGTTCCTGAATTATTTAGTCTGTTTTTCCCTTAAATGGTGGCTAGCTCCATCACCTTATTCGGCTTCTCCCTGAATTCCCACCGTTTTTTTAATTTATAAATAATTGCATTTTATCAATGAAAGGGTTGAGAAATTCCATAAAGGGCCACACTATACTTTACAAGGCCAAAAACCAAGAACCATAAAGGTATACAAACCTGCACTCAAGATAACGGCTAGCAACCGCAGAAAGTTCCATCTATTCGCTAAATCAGATCTCTATACTTCTCTAAATTCTTGGCAAAAAGAGATGCTTTGGAAGATAGGATCCCTTGCTCTTCTAGGCTTCTAGCTACTTTGGAAAATCAGTTTTCAGTAATTTTCAAAAGCTCAATTATTCCTCTTTAATGAACAGCAGCAGGAACCATTTGCCAAAGAACACAGATAGGATCCCTTTGTTTCAAGTTTACTTTCTTCTATTTCAGGCCTAATATTCTCTATCAATTTAACTCAACATGCTGGGCTCTGTTTCAACAGCATATTTCTGAGTTATCTTAACTTCCTACTTCTTTTCTGCCCTTTCTTCTGTAAATTGCACTGGGACCATCACTTCTCTGCCCTTCAATCAGTTTACCCCTGGCCCATACTCCTTGACATGTCTGCGTCAGCCCCTTTATTGTTTACAAATTTCATCCAGAGAAAGAATTAAGACTCACCACTCCTTGAGCTGGGCCTTATTGGAGTCTTTCCACTATGGAAGAGTATGGTAGCAACACGTATGCATGCACAGACAATCATAAGCTTTTTTTTTTTGTTGGTGTGTGTGGATAATTGACAACAATTTTATTGATGTAAAGAGAGATTGCAAAAATACTGATACAACAATTTACAACACCTACAAGCAACTATCAGGAATGACACCATCCACAAATATGGAAGACAACCTCACACCCCAATTAGCCATTCTATCGACTAAAACATTTTGATCCCTATGGATGTGCGCAAAAGAAATTCCCTAGAACATCGCCAATTTTCTAATTTCGTAAATGACATGAGCCCATTTCCATACGCCTTCTCCCTTGTCCATTCCCCACCCAATGATCACTGCCGAATCACCTTCCACAATACAATCTCTAGCCCCCATTTTTCTTAACTCACAAAGACCACCCATAAGGAGCCCCACAGCCTCAGCCTTTGTGGAATCACAAACATAAAGAAGCATAAGCTTGGGAGAGAACTTCATTCAATAATAAATTCTCAAATACTAGGTTCAGTGTCCTTATTACAGACAGTCGGCCTCTCCAACTTTGATGCAAAATGTTTTTGAAAGTAGATAGGATTTCCCCCAGGATCAAGCTGGCTTGGACCTAGTTTTTCATCTTTTATGTGTTGGTTTTTGCAATACAACAACAGCCTTATCCCAACTACTTGGGGTTGGCTATATGAATCTTGTTCAGCCATTCTACTATATCTAGGGCCACAAAATTAGTGTTTTGCAACACTAATTTTCATTATTATTAACTGTCTTTTCTTGTTTTAGATTTACAAGGTTTTGTTGTTTTTGATAGGTTAAAGAAGATTTTGTTGACCACTTTTTCCACTTATGATTTTTTGTTTATGCTTCTGTCTTGACTCTAATAGGCTTTCCTGGTTTTATAGATTGAATGAGGCTGTTATGCATTTTGGCGAGAGCATTAAGGAGATTATCAATGAGGAATTTGGTGATGGCATGTAAGTTGTAACATCTTTCTTTCTTTCAATCATTTATTTTTATATTTATTAATAGGATTCCTTGTATGGATTGACTTTTTGACATGAAAAATTTAAGAATTAAACTTTTTTTTAGATTGCCTAACATATTACATAAATGATTCATATTTCCTCATTCATTTTGTTGTGGGAAACAAAATCAGTGGGGAGAAATTCCTTTTTTCTAAAAGATAAGTGTCTCCATTTGATTGTTAGCAGCATATTTACTTTATTACATTTTCTGAACATTGGACAACTTTCATTGTGGGTCTGCCAAATCTATTTGACACTTGTAAGTTGTAACTCCATTTATGTAGATGCACCGTGATGTGCATTTAGGTGTCACATGTGTGTGTGCTTTTGCATTCAGATTTGGTCGATGATCTTCTCCTTGTATATATGGAGGCATTGTGAATTTCACTTGCATGGTCTGGTAAAAATGGCTGTGAGTAACCAAGTCTTTGTGGATTTAGTTGGATGGAGGATATTATATTCACCTATATTATATTCACATGGCTGTTTCTCCTTGTTGAAATAATTCATTCAGAGTTTCTTCCCCTGATGGGAAAGCTGATCAGTGGTTAGATGTTAGTAGGTGAGCACCGGTTTTGGAATCCAGTCTTTGGTATAAATCCCCACAGACATTGTCAACTAAGCAAGATAGCATCTTTAAACTCATTCAGATTTTATTTAATAATTTACACGAAAGCTGTTTTGTGTATATTACCCATGGTATCAAATATCTCGAAATATCTTAAATATCTTCCGATATATATCCATGTCTATCAGGACCGACACGATATATTCCTATACCAACACGAAACATTAAGTACATTATAAAAATTCATTTTTTGGTCAACACGATGTACGATGTCGGTGTTTTGAGCGAATA
>JAOXJP010262848.1:0-20877 GCA_025762735.1 Platanus orientalis
GGAGCTTTCAATATTTCCAAAGAGAAAACCACTAAAAGTCTCGTGGTGGCCCTTACATAGCTGTATGAGAAGTCATCTACATTAAATAGGGTATTTTTAATGAATTTATTGTTTCACATAAAGATGGTTGAGGAAGGAACTATTGTGCGTCATCTAAACAAGTTCAATATATTCACAAGTCAGTTGACCTTGGTATACATCAACTTCGAAGATGAAATTAGAGCTTTGTTGATCCTATCCTCTTTATCGGAGAGGTAGGATGGTCTAGTTATGGCGTTGAGCGATTCCTCAGGTTTAACCACTCTGAAGTTCAATGATGTGGTGAGTATTCTACTCCATGAAGAAGTCTATAGAAAGTCAATAGGAAAAACATCATCATGTAAGAGTGCACTGAATGTAGAAGGATTAGGAAGAACTGTTGAAAGAGAGAAACACCGTGGGAGGTCAAAATCTATAGGGAAATCTAAATCAGCAAAGTCACGTGTAGAATGCTAAAATTATGAGAAGAAATTATACCTCAAGAAGGTTTGTTGGGCATAGAAAAAGGAGACGAAGCAAGATAATAACAAGGAAAAACAAGCTTCCATGATATTGCAAGTAATGTTGCTAAAAACACTTTAATTCTTTCATTAGATAAAAAGTTAGAATCTTGGGTACTAGATTCTAGTGTGTCTTTCCATGCCATAACAAATAAAGAATGTCTCAAGAATTATATGTAAGGAGACTACGACAAGGCTTACTTTGGAGACAACAAAGTTTGCAACATAATTGGCAAATGATATGTTCGGTTAAACCTACTTAATAGAGGTACATGGTTATTAAATGGTGTGAGACACATACCAAGCTTGAAGAAGAATTTAATTTTCGTTGGTTAGCTCACAAGTTTTGGACATACAACTACTTTCACATGAAACATGCGAAAAGTAACTAAAGGAGCCTTAGTAATAGCTCGAGGAAAAAAAGAAATTACACTCTTTCTGACTGAAAAGCAAGACTCCATTGATGTAGTCAAAATTGGTGTCAACTCATACATATGTCACTGCAAACTTAGGAAAATAAGAGATAAATGAATGAAGATTCTCTCAATAAAAGGAAAGATTCTAAGTTTGAAGGTTATAGACTTTGAATTTTGTAAAGATTGTGTTTTAGAAAAATAAAAGAATATTAGCTTTTCTAAAGAAAGACACAAAAGTTTCAAAAATTAGAAGTAGTCCATACTGATATACGGGGACCAGCTTAGGTATGTTCATTTGGTGGTTCTTACTATTATGTTACTTTTATTGATTATATAAACAGAAAATTGTGGGTTTATTTCTTGAAATATAAATCTAATGTATTTGACATGTTTAAGAAATTGAAAGCCTTGGTTGAGAATGAAACAAGATTGAGACTTAAAGACTTAAGTGCTTAAAGCCTGACAATGGAGAGGAGTACTGTAGAAAAAATTTTGAAAATTTTGTGTTTTAAATATACAATTGTAAAAATTAAATTAAAAATTGTATAATAAGTAATAAAATCAATTAAAATTGATTTTTAAACATATAAAAATTAAAAATTTATGCATATTTTTTTAGTACTTTTATGGTCTGCCATGACCAGATAATGTGTAGATTATGTTTGTTAAATATTAAGGTCAAATATTTTTTTCTAATAACAAAATACTAGTATTATTAATTCTTGTTTCTATTTCCCTTCCATGCATGGACATATCTTTTGCAGTCCATGCAAAGCATTCACTAAAATCTATATAGACTAGCAAAACCCCATGCGATGGACTTGATAATTGTGAATAATATACATCTACAATTAAATTTATTTTGTTTCAATCAATGTTTTTCATCAACTTTCTTTAGCTTTGTTGTTATGGAAAGCTTATTATAAGATTTAATCATAGCAATGATATAAAATGGTGTTTTTTTTTTTTTTGTTATTAATAAAATAACTTGCTGTTTTAATAAAAGAAATATTCAAGGCTTACTATAATAATTTTAAATATTTAAGAGAATTATGATATATTTTCCAGTAGTTTTAGCTAAATAATATGTAGTACTACATATATATAATTATAATATGAATAATACTAAATGTATATTAAAGGAGAAAAAATAAATTCTAAAATAGTAAATATATTTTTTGGTAAAGTTAAATGTAAACATAAAAATCAATAGAAAAGATATTTAATATTGTAAAGAAAACAAAGGTACGTACTACACAACAAAAATAGTAATACCAATGTGTGCAATCTATTAAACATGTATTCATTGTTTGTGCGGCCAATCTCTTGGCAACGACCACTATAGCACACCTAGACTCAAGAGCCCATGGCTTCTCTTTTCATTATCAACACTCATAGACCTTGCTAACTCTAAATCTAGGACCCAAGACTATAAATAAGAGAAGGCTTTTCTAAGGCCATCGTCAAGGAGGGTGAATTTAGAGTAGGAGAGGTCCTGATATTCTCCACACTCAAAGTCTCAGTTGGTCAAGTACAAAACATGGCTGACAGAAACTATACAGCAACCATGTTTCTTGATCCGGTTTTGCTCGTCTCCCTTCTTGTGTCCATGGCTGAGGGCAGAAGCAGACTATTTGACTGTAAGCTTGGCTCTACCTCTTCCAGAACTCAATAATAAATATTAAGGATCGACAGTGTTGTCCAGTGACGATCCAGTGGGTAAGGGTGGAGCCGTTGGCCATTAGATCTTGATCCATATGTTTGTCTTCGAGACATAACACCTAGGGCATTGTTGTGCTACAACACCTGATGATTCTTTCTTTGAAGAAATTCATCATTTTATGTAGTTTTAGTTGTTTTGACTCTAAATTTTTGTTGTTGTCTTAGGTTAACAAGAACATTTATGGGACATCTTACTGACCTTACACTCTTTGATTTTGTAATAAGCAGTTGGGCTCGGACCGGTTTCCACCCCAACATGCGACTCGGCCTACGGAGTGCAGGATGCTGACACTTGCTTCGCCATCACCCAACTATTCAACATGACCAATGAACTTTTCACTGGGCTTAACCCCAATCTCAACTGTGACAAGCTCTTTGTGGGTCAATGGCTCTGCGTTGCCGGGACTGTGAATTAAGATGATGAGTTCCAATCTGTTTGGTGACCCAAAAAAAAAAAAAAAATTGTAAGAACAAAATGAGATTGCAGTAATGTATCTCTAGGTAGAGTTTCATTTTGCTATTATGATTTTGTTCCTGGCCTTGAAAAAATTGTTTGGTAGCTTCAAGGAGCCTTAGTTTGTTTTTTTTGGGTAACATTTAAGGACCTTTAATTTGTTATTGATTTATTACTACTAAATTTCAAATCTCCTAAACACTCCGTGATTTTTGTTTGCCTTTTTTTTTTTTTTTTTTTTAAGATCTAAACACATTAGAATTTAGAGAAGGGATTTTTGTTGGGTTTCTAATGGTTTTAATGGTCAAGAAACATTCAGGACACGAGCAATGCTGAGCCAGTTCGATCTGGTTCACATGAACCGAGTTTTGCTGAGTGAGCACCAAACAATGACCATTTGGATTGAGCTTGGGCTGCATTTGGAAGATTGTGGGCCAGCATTAGGCTTGATTTTGGGGCCTGATACATTTTTGGGCTAAAGTTTGGCTTTTGTTCCTACTAAAAACTAGCTTCTGCATGGAATCAATCCAATGGAACTCTTTGGCTGGTTTTGGATTCACTGGTCTTGGCCTGTGATGCCTAAGTTCGCTCTTTGCTACATAAGTCTGACTTGAGGACTTGGGTTCATCATCTAGGCCCGTTTGGATTAAGGCCCATGTGCACCTACAGTTTCCCGTCCCTTGACATCCCCATCCGAGAGGCCATAGCAAAAGGTTTGAATCATCTTCAGTCTGAATAGAGACAGGGAATTAGAGTAAATAAACATTATTTTAGTATCTGTAGATTGATCAAAGTGCCCATTGTCAAGCATCGTGATGTGTTGTTCCCGTACTGGTGTGGTATCTTCCCATTGAGACTGGAGATGATTAAAAAAAAATGGCGACCAATATAAAAGCAAATTAGCAAACCCCATTTGTCTACCCATTGCGTAACTAGTAGGATGCCCTTCCCATAGAATTTAAGCAAGATCTATGATCTTTGCATTTGCATATGATAATCATGGAGATCTCATTTTTACACAAAAAGGAGCCAGATCTTGTTAAGAAGTTGTTTTGAATTCAACCCCAATTACATGGAAGCAAAGCAGAACACATTCAAGATTTGGGTTTATTTTGATTATTTTAGGTTTCTATTTTTTATTTAGTTAAAATTATTGATTTTGGATATTTTTTCATTAATTTAGGATATTTAATTTATTTTTTAGTTTATTAGGTTTTATTTAGTGTTTTAGAAAGTGAAATGTCAAATCATGTAACTATTCTTTGGGCCTTGTTTTCGTTGGTCAAATCTTATCTATTTTGCATAATTTTTGTTTCATTTAAAATCTTGTTGAGTTAGGTTTCCAAAAAGTCTAAGATATATCTTGATTCTGAGTTGATTTAAGAAATTAATAGTCAATAGTAAATGATGGGATTGATATTTATTGATAAAATTTTATTTTTATTAGGACTCTTTTAGGGTTTGTAGTTTCATTTAGAAATATGGAGGAGATTGAGTGGTGTAATTGTCCCGACCCAAGTCCACATGGTGTGAATTCAAAACAAGTCTCAAATCCAATCCATATGACCAAGTGTTGCAGAATAAGACTAAGGGTCCAAAAATGCAGCATGTAATTTCTTTTTCTAACTTCCATTGTATAGCAATGGAAGGTACTAAACATCAATGAATAAAACTCTCTTATCACAATCAATATGCTAAAGCCAATCTCTCTAAAATATAAACTCCTAATTAAAGATATTACCACCCATCATAAGTCTTGGAATCAAAATCCTTAAATCTTAAACTTAAATTTGAAAAGTAATTGAACTCCAATTGTTCAACATAACCAAAAGGACCAATTTACTCCACACGGCTTTATTGTCACGCTTCACTACCTTCTCTCAGACTGTTGCTCATCACTAACTTTAATTTGAAAAACATTATATATAGATGAATCCATGATTTGTAAGTAATTATACAGTATATCTAAAGAATAAGGTCAAGTCAAACACGGATATTTCAATCATTTAAAATAATAAAACAGATTTATATACATTTCCAAAATCACATGATTTTATAAATACCATAATGACTGATGCATATGGTTCAAAACGTATATACATAAAACAATCATTGAACTATCTTTTACAAATATGGTTGAACAGCATTAGAAATCCAATTCAAATATGAATACGTATCACAAAACTTATATACATATAGCTGACCTCACATTTTATTCTATGAATAGGACACCATCATATTATTCCTTGAGGGTGGGGTCTTATATTAATAGTATTATACCCTTAATGATAGAGTCGATCTCATTGTATTATGTTCCCAATGGTATGATCATTTATCATTGATCTAACATACGACCCTTTGAATGGGATACCACCACATACGTCAATGTACATTGTGATTCGGAGCCACTTAACACTTATCATTGATCTCACATTCAAACCTCTTGTTAATTAGAGATATTGTAATAACGATTAAATGACTCAATAACCTTACCAAAAAAATGACTCAATAAGAACCCTCTTCTCTTAAATTTTCACTCACATCCAAACTTCCTATTCCAAATTGGAATAGGAGTCTACTTCCTTATGTGGAAGAAGACAACTCTAACTTTCTAAATAAGTTTGAATCTCAGCCCTTCGACCAAGACACAATCCAATGGCTAAAAACATGACATATTCCAACAAAATGGAACTATTCTTATCAGTTTATCCAAATCTTATCCATGTAGATTTTAGGCCAGGCAACTTCTTTAACAACTGAATTAAATGAGGTCATGATCCAATGGCTATAAACTTGACATATTCCAACATAGAATGGAACTTTTCTTATCAGTTTTATCCAAATCTTATCCCATGTAGATTTTAGGCCAGGCAACTTCTTTAACTGAATTAAGTGCGATCATGCGACCCTCTTTTTCTTCATGGCCATAGCGTGACTAAATGACTCTTCTCCTTGTGACCTATTGGTTTTCTTATCATTATTGCCATTTTCTTTTTCTTCTGAATTCTGTTGTCACCGCTATTCTATCCAAAGGATTCGGGAAAAGGGGGAAAATGTAATAATCTGAGTACAAGAAATAGGATTTCCCATGGATAAAGTTGTGGTTTAATGGAAAACATAAGGTAAAGGGGGAGACTTTAAAGAAGTAAATTAAGGGACAATTCACGGATCCATGTCCATATATCTTTAATGTCAATACATATGTTGATGTTGATGGCGTATTTTGGTTTGTGTAACTTGACAATGTTACATAATTCAGGCTCGTGACGAGCTTGAGATGCTGAGCTCAGGGCTACGAGCTTAAAACAAGGTTCAGGTGCCAAGCTAACTCAGGTCATTGACAGCACTACAAGAATGGGGGCAGCATGAGATAAGATCAAGTATGTTGTACAAAATCAGAGCTGAAAAATGTTCCACACGGGTCTCCCATGGAGGGCTCGATATCCTCTGTGACGCCCCCTTTTGTGATGCCCTGTGAGGCAAGACACAAAGGGTTGGGACTCATTTAATTTTTGATGTCCCAAACAAAAGTATCTATAGTCTCTCTGTGGGTTTTGAACCCAATAACCACTCAGCAACCTCAGTAGCTCTTCTGACTTTTGAATGTTGCTCCCACCAAAGAGTGACGTGGAGGAAAAATGGTGCTTAGGGGCAATAAAATTATTTTATTTTACCTTTTTTTGGCACTAAATGCCTATATTGCCTTTTATTTTTTAATCACTTTCTGGAAACGAAGCTAAAGAGGATTCTGTCTCAAGCCCACAATGTGTTTTTTTTGTAGCAATAAACATAATTGGTGTGGTGGTACAACTAGAAAAACAAAACAGTGACAAAAAAAAAAGTCTGTAACCCTCTGTCACCACGTTACAGGTTGACATGTGGTGCTAATGAGGTTGAAAGTGTCAAAATAAATGCTTTGTTAAAACATGGGTGCCCTAAAAGAGGTTACAAATTCAAAAACACCTCATATGTCATCTGTGGCATGGTAACTGAGGGACAAACACGTTTGGTCAGACACTTTTGGCTTCTTAAGTCTAAGGATACGTTGATTAATGTTTTTTTATTATACATATTTATTAATTAATACATTTTTTGGTAAAGTTAGAAACGCCACATCTACCTGTGAAAGGCAGAAAAATCATCATCTTATACCCTTGAGAGCCACCATGATCCATGGGACCTTACTTAGAGAACCATGTTTGAACCATATGTTTAAGCCGGGTCCTCGCTTGGCTAAATAATACATGGACCAATTCATTTGCATGTCTATGCACAAAACCTTAATAAAGCCATATGCATCCCTTGGAGTGCAGCTTGGAAAAAAATTAGGTGAGAACGAATCTCGTGAGAACTGTGAAAACGGATAAATGCCCCCCAAAAATTGTAAATCACTTTTTGGTACTGATGTGTAGCCCCTCTGGTGCCGTTTGCACAGTTCTCACGAGATTCGTTTGCACATAATCCAAGCCTGTGCAGCTTAGGCCTCCACCACGGGGGCAAAGTCTCAGCGACTACTAGGCATCTTTATTATCTCTGATAGCAGCCCCTCTTCCTCATCAATAATTTCGCAGGCCTCATCAAAATTTACCTTAATCCAATAAGTAGATTAGACTTTTGAGTTGGGAATGAGTAGACACATAATCTGACCTAAGTGTTGAGGGTGGAACCTAATTAGCAATTGGGAGTTCTTTGATTGAGGAGTACTGTTTGAGGAGCATCTTTGAGGTTTCACTTCTAGCAACTAGTATAAAAAGGAAAAACCCTGGTTTTTGATTAATATGTTTTTGGAGAAAATAGAAGGAAAAAAAAAAAGGAGAAGAAGACTTAGAGGGTGTCTGCTAACCTCCATTGGGGATCAAGGGAGAGGGTGCATCAGTGCCGAAAGTGATTTACACCTCCCCCCACCTCCCAAAAAAAAAAAAAATCACATAAATCATTATCTTGTGTATATGGTTGCATCTTGTTTTTGTGCTTTTCCTTTACACTAAGCTGTCCGAGTCACACCCTATACATATAATTAATATTGAATTTATCCAACTGACTGTATGATTACATAAATTTAGTGATTCTCTGATAATCACCATATAATTACTTGTCCAAACCTACAATCTCCAACCCAACCCTTCATTCCTAGCAAACACCAATATCATCCCTTTGTAGTTTGCCCTGATTGAACCGCTTCTTACACTCATGTTTTTGCTGGTGAGAAGTTGGGGGCCATTGGGTTTGGTTTCATATTTCAGGGAGGGGGGGGGGGCAAGATTGGATAGAATATATAGACAACATTCAACTGAGCCACTAGCTTGATCCCAGCACAGCAGATTTTAATCCATTTGGCACATCCAATCAAGCAACAAGATTTCAATACAAAGATATGTACCTGGCTCCCAACATCATTTTTAATCCATTAATACAATCCATCCACACAAATTCAACTACATTACTAAACTAATTCCTTCCACGTAAATCCGAGGAATTAGTTTTGACCCATCAAAGAAAAAGTCTGGAAAACTTCCCATCTTTTTCCCTATAACCCAATAGATAACAAGGAGAAGAAAAAAGAAAAAGTAAACAAGAAAACCAGATCAGATAAATTGAAATCAATCCACCGACTTCATGGGCCGTCCATTTTCCATCTCGATACCTCCAATCACATCTTCATCTGGAATGTACTTGCCCCAATACCAATGCTTCTTCCACACCCGAGACATCTCTTCAATGGGCACGCCCTTCGTCTCCGGCAATAGAAAGTAGATAAAAATGGTCATTATAAACACCCAAGCCGCGAAGAAGAAGAAGAGTCCATACTTCAAATGGCACAACATGGTAAGAAACACCTGGGCGATGATGAAGGTGAACGTCATATTCACTGCAACATTAATACTCTGCGCTGCCGACCTGATCTCAAGAGGGAATATCTCACTAGGTACCAGCCACCCCAAGGGCCCCCATGACCATGCGAAACCAGACACATAGATGCAGATGAACAACACCACAACAATGGCGTATCCCTTGGACAAATCCGTAGCCTCACCGTTCACCCCGAACTTCATGGCAATGAGAATTGCCACTGCAATCTGCAAACACAGCACGCCATTAATATAACGTTCAATAAACAAAAAAACATACGAGCAGAACCCAAAGCACTTAGAGGATTAGGAGAGACAAATCAATATACTTTACACTCCCCCTTAGGAGGAACATTGTTACACTTCCACCAGGAATCGAACTCATGACCTGGGTTTTGGTTGATACCATGTTAATGGTAAACCAACTCACCCAAAACCTTAGGATGTTAGAGAGAGACACAAATTAATATGCTATAACATGAAGTATACTAGAATCGATAGACAGACCTGGCAGATAAACATTTGGATTCCGCCCTGCATGAAGAGCTTTCTTCTCCCCCAATTATCAGACAACCCAATGGAGACACAAGTTGCTAGGACGTTCACCAAACCAGTAATGACTGCCGACATGAGCGACGCATCGTTTCCAAATCCGATGGTTTTGAACAGCACCGGAGCGTAAAACATGATCACATTGATCCCAGTAAGCTGCTGGAAGAAGGGAATGAAGATGGCCATGGTTAGATGGGGCCTATACTTGCTCTGTAAGATGTTTCTCCATGGATGTTCCACCAGTTTCGACGCCTCGCTAGCAGCCACAAGGTCTTCAAACTCCTCATTGACGTCGTTGGTGCCGCGGATGCGCTGGAGCTTTGTTCTGGCCTCCTCAGTCTCGTTTCGCTCAATGAGGGAGTTTGGGGTGTCAGGGAGGAAGATGGCCCCAACAGTGATGAGGGCGGCAGGAATTGCCGCGCCGCCCAAGCTCAGGCGCCAGCCCCAGCCTCCCTCAATCTTGGCAGTGAAGTAGTTTATGAGGTTGGCGAAGAGGATGCCCAGCGTGATCATCAATTGAAAGCCAATATTGAGAGCACCACGAAACTTGTAGGGAGCCATCTCGGAGAGGTAGAGTGGCACAGACTGTAAATTCAAACAAAACATTAAGTACCTAATTAAAGATTAAATATTTATGGCGCACCAACTGATTCGGGAAATCAGGGATCCCATTAATTCCTATAGATAGATCAATAATGACAACTTGAAGATAAATAATAAGAAAGGAAGCTTTTCATATTTTCAACACAAAATTATGAATTACCCATTGAAGATTGGGTGGTTTGTGACAACTGACAAGTGGGTCGCTTTTCTTGGGGGGGGGGGGGGGAAATGACCGGAAGCCACGACTGTGGACTTTGTTTTCCAAAGAATTGGAGTAAAGAACTCTTACTAGAAACCAATTTTGAATTTTTTTATTTTCATTATGATTACGCTGTGGAAAAGAGCGTACATACACATCAAGTAGTTGGAAAAGAAAGGCCAGATTTGACCAACCAAAACAAAGAATGGTTAGCAAAGATAGATCTGCCATTAATCCTTGATAAGAGACAGAGACAGGAGAGCTGTAATCTGTGAAAACAGAGCAAAGGTGGAGAGACAGAGAAGAACTGAAGAACAAATATTTTAGAAAGAAAAATGGGGCTTTGTCCTCTTATGTGTTTGGAGAATGACAGTAATAAGCATTAAAAAAAAAACCCAGATCTGCAGGAAAGTAAATTTCAGAGAAATGAGTTGCACATAGAAGACATATTAGTTATAAACGACAAAAAATCACAATAACCAAATCAAACCCAACCGCAGAAAAACGAAGAACAAAACAATTTTGTTTTGTTTCCCAAAGAAATCTTGAGAATCAAAGTCACAGGCATCTCCAAAACAGAGAATCCTTGTTGGGTCAGTAACAAAACAGAGGAAAGAGAAAGAACACATGAAAACTTTGAAACTTAAAGCAATTACCTGATTGGCAAACCCAATACCGAAACCCAGTAGAATTCGACCAATAATAAGCATGGCGACATTCTTAGCGCCGGCATTGATACCGGCTCCGGCGAAGAACACCAAACCTCCGATGAACATAGAAACCTTCCGACCAAGTTTTCTGGTAACGATAGAGGCGAAGAGCGACGAAACCAGAGCAGCTAAGTAGAGAGAAGAAGTAAACATGGTGAGAGTTTGACTGTCGAATTTACAGTACTGATTCGTAGACTTATCTTCTTTCTCTTTACGGAACACAGAAGGGAAGAACTTCTTCAGAAAAGAGTCCATAGATGTGACTCCACCTACAACGATGAAAGCCTTTAAGATCAGAACAAAGCCCAAACAAAACATTGTAATTCAATAGAAAATAAAGAGCTAGATCTAGAATTTCTTACCAGAAATACCGATATCATAACCGAAGATCAAACCACCGGAAGCAGCAACAATACAAGCCAACACCACGTAAAGAGTCAGCTTCCCGGGGTAATCCTTGCCGGCGCCGCCGGCAGAAACAAACCCACCACCCGCCATGCTCTGTTAATTCACTTGCAGAGCAAGAGCAAGAGAGAGAGAGAGATCAACCAGACAAGAAGAATGTAGAAATGAAGAAGGACGTATACAGAGATGTAAGAAGAGAAGAGAAGAGGAAGAAAGAAATAACCAGGCAAGGCAAAGTGAGAGGTTTAACCCGGTACAAGGGGTCTTACATTTATAATGCGAAGAACAAGAAAATGCTTAGCTGTCTGAATTCTCCGGTCTTCCTTAATTTTTTTTTTTTTTTTTTTCGGATTTACTGTTTTGAGAGGTAGGTCAAGAGGTTATTTTTACTATTTCATACTAACAGGTTACTTTTTGTATTAATTTTGTCTGCTATCCAAGTAAACAAATCAAGAATATTTAATTTCAATATTGTAATATTTTAAGATATAGTTAGCTCTGGTAACATGATTAGAAATAGGATGAGTTCGAAATTTCGAATCAATCTCCATTTGAAATCCCGCCATGTACAAATTGTGATTGACAATTGGTAATTGGATAATAGACATTGGATAGAGGGTGTTTAGACACATAGATTAGATTCGATGTTTATTTACCAAAATACCCTGTCAAGGATGGATTTACTCTTAATTTCAAATGTAGATTGAAACTCCGGCTTCTGTGATCAAGGCCCTGCTTAGATATGGTGCTATGCCAAGACGAAGAAGGTGTGCTCAACATGTGCGGTTACTATATGTGCTCAATACTTGCAAAACTAATGGGTAACGGTTAATCCTGAGGATTTGGTGGACCAACTGAAGTCAGCCTAAGGTAGGACTGACATCAGGGATGATGCATCGGACACTAAAAAGTGAAAAGCATCCCCAAAAGTGTAAGTCACTTTTTTGACACTGATGTGTCAGCCCCTAATGTCAGTCCTACCTTAAGCTTACTTTCAGAGTCGCACCAAATTCAAGGCGAACAGCTAGGATTGGCAAGCTGAGCCAAGCTTTGCCGAGTTCAGCTCAGGCTTGTTAGATGAAGGCTGAGCTCAAGCTCGTAGAAACATTACTATTTTCACACACACACACACACACACACACACATATATATATGCTCTGAGCTAGCTTGGCTCCATGCCATGCCTAGTATCTTGGGCAATGTTCAGATACAAATCAGATGTAGATATATCCATATTTGTATTTGTTTATATAATCAAATATCGGATTGGATTCAAATATTTTACAGATATTTATGAAAACAATAAGAACCTAGAAATTATAAAGAGAAAAGATGATTGATAAATCAAAGAGAGAATGGACAACTGTCTACTGAGAGCTTTCCTTGATTCAAATTGGGAATGAGAGATGGAAAACGGGTTAAAGGTTATAATATTCATATGTAGTATTCTACATAACATGTATTACAAAATTAAAATATAAATATTAATTTCAACGGATAGAGATATGTAGTGAAATAATCGAATCAGATATAAATGCTTTTGAATCGAATATTAACTGATCAAATACGGATAATAATCGGATAGTTGACAGCTCTACATATACCTTCTTTAGAGGCTCTCCTTAATTTTTGTTTAAAAATATAAAATTTCACTCATTGAAAATGTGAGATCAAATTGTGTCGAGCCACTGCATGACATTTTATTTGTGCTCGGAATAGCCCTACTTGAACACGAGTTATGCCCTTGAAAGCAAATATTAAATAAATAAATAAAATAAATACAAGCATCCAGCACGACTACAACGTGCTAGATATGTTCGAGGCCAATATCCAAATAGGGCCTAAGAGAAAACAAAGTGCCCTCTTATTTTATTTTGCTAAAGTATTTCTGGTATGATTTTCTTCTGTATTTTAGCTATTGGGAGATAAGAAAGCTTGAGCTCAACCTTCCTGGGCTGTGCCAGTCGAGGAGAAACCAGTGGAGGTTGACTGTAGATTGCCCACTAACAACTTGATTTAGATCCTAATTCATTTTCTTGGCACAAAGAGCCCAATAATCTTAGGGTGTTGTATATGCAGTATACAATGACAGCCCGAGTTGTCTACGGCCTGGATGTGTTCAACATTAATCATGCATCAGTTTTGTGTTGATACACACATGTCAAAAAAAGTAAATTACATTCCTAAACTCATGATAAAAATTTTAAAAAAAAAAAAAAAAACATCTGTTCACTTTTTTTTAACACGTATCCACACAAAATTGATGTTTGACACTGGTCACCAGGCTAGAGACAATCCTCAGTGATAAGGTGATTATAACTACTTGCTCTATCATGCCGAAAAATTAAAAGAAAAATGTATTTAAGGTGTTTTGGGAAATACATCAGACAACACTACAAGGGCAGAAATGCCTCGGATTTGGTGCAACCCCTAGAGTCATACTGAGGTGAGACTGACACTAGGCGCTGACACATCAATGCCAAAAAGTGACCTATACTTTTTGGGGGATTCCTTTTACTTTTGGTGCTGATGTGCCAGCCCCTGATGTTGGTTTCACCTTAGGCTGACCTCAGGGGGTCTCACCAAATCCTCAAGAGTAGAGAACATCAATAACCTATGGAATGCTGCTAGTGAGTCTTGAGCCAATGTTTCTCTTTTGGAGAAGTTCTGATATAGTGTATAAAACCACCACTCATGATCCTAACTCGACTTTATAACCGCACTTATCACCCTGTTCACTACCGTGCAACACATAGCCCAAAAAAGTGAAAAACAGTAGGGGTGGCAATGAGCAGTGTTTTGCAAAGCTTAACTCGGGCTCATCACATGAAGACAAAGCTCAGGATCTGTCACTAGCCAGAGTAGTCAAGCTCGAACTCAGCTCAGTTCCCCAGCCATAAGGGAAAAAAAAAAACAGGTTTAACACATTAATGGCCCATTTGAATTTGATATTATTAGGTATGAGTCACGTGACAGCACAAAAAGGATGATACGCAGACTTTAAGGTGAGGAGAGGATTTAAACTAATGTAACAACCTGCCAAAAAATACAGACATGTTTCCTTGTGAAGTGTCACAGTAAATAAATATAGGTTCACAGGAGGAGATTTTTGGTAATTTTTCCATAAAAGAGTGGACTTAGGCTTTTTTCCGTTCAAGCAAGGTTGGCTTGACTTACATGCAAGTGAAGCAAGGAGACGAGTGGTAGGGGACCTCTATAAGCTTTGTAGTCTCTCTTCATTTATTTATTTTTTTGGTTCTTTTTGCAATCTTCTACGCTATGGGCCCATCCCTCTGTCTTTTTTATACCTTTGATTGTCACTTGGAAGTGGAAGGTGTCTCGTCCCATTCACACTTCTTATTAATTATTATTCCTCACCTCCTTTGATTATTGTACTTCCTTTTGTGTGGTGTATGCGTAGTGCACACTCCTGCGTAGCAGAACTTATATAGCATTTAATAATCAATTAAGATCCCCACACCCCTCCTGTGAGGGGGCGAACGGTACACCCTGAAGGGAACATTACTCCTCATCTTATAATTTAAGAAGGGGGCCTGATCCTCTGCACCGGGAGCAGGGTGTGGACCCCATGTAAGAGGACACACCCAGCTCCCAGTGCAAAGGAATTTTTTTGCAGGAGGTGATGGGTCCCACAATTTTAAAGTGCTAGAAACTAGAAAAGTCAAAAGTTTTTCTGAACCGCTTGATAATGATGCAAGGGTAGTCGTTGATGTTGACAATGAGGTAGAGATGGGTTGATATATATCTAATAATACGACCATCTTGTGCATATTACGGTATCTTTCATCGTCAACGGCGCAGCGCCTCTTTTCTGCATTTATAAGGTCTGGGGTGTGGATGAATTAGCTGGGCAAATGGCCCAATTAACATTGAAGTCAACGATTACTTCTATTCTGTTTGACATTGGATTTTATTAATTTTTTTGGTGATATATTGACTTCGGAGTTGACCATCTCTATAGACATGGGCAATAAATTAAGATTTTGCAGTATTAAGTAGAATTGATTTTTTCAAATAATTATATAAAATCAAATTCGTTTTGGCAAAGCCATTTAGATTCGTAGACAATCATAATTGGCAAAAGAAATAGTAAACATCGCAAAATTGTGGAATGTTGTTGAGGGGATTCAACCTCTACCTTTCTTCTCATAAGGTTGTTGTTATGCACAAACCTAGATATGTCATCGTATGCAACAAACAAAAAAAGGAGAAAATAAAGTAAACAACAACACACAAAGAGAATAAGATGATTTACGTGGTTTAGTTAAAGTCTATATTTATGGGCAAAAACAAAGAAGAGCTTTCACTATGATCGAAACAGAGATTATAATGAATGGTGCAGTGACATAGAAACTGAGAAACCCTTAAATCTAAACCCCCAAAACCCTAATCTTTGCAGGTCAAAAAAACCATTTTCAAGTCATAATTGGGTTTTTTGGATCATCATCCTGGGTTATATCTCGGGTTGAATACAAGATATTAACCCAACAGTTGTGGAATTGTATCCCATGTGGCTTGTTGGTCCATTTGGACCAAGAGCAACCCGCGTATTTTTGTTGAAGGTCAAACAAGATCTCTCCTCTATCAACCAGAAAGAGCAGGCAGTTCTCTTGTTTAGATAGGTGTCTCAACTGTCTCTATTTGTAGGTTGTAGGTTTTCTTCTCGGACATTTGGCTGCGATGCCCTCATTTCTTAGCTGGCTTTGTCGGAGGGTTTGTACTCTTTGTGCTTTTCTTTCTTTTTAATATATTTTACTTTATGGATAAAATCATTAATATTTTAATATATTTTTAGAGATGATAAAGGTTTTGTACTCCATCAGTTTTTCTATATATGCTTATTGGAGATGAAACTTACAAAAACCTTTTCTTTACTTATCATACAAGAGGATGTCTGTAACTAGTCTCTTATTGAGTACTCCAGTAGCTAGTGACAATGATAAGATATCTGACTAAAACTCAGTTGGGAGCTACATGTATGGATTATTCTCATCTATAAATAGGATTTGCTTCCTAACCCATCAACAATTTAACTCACATAATTAAAATTCTTCTTCGCTCTCCACAAACTCTGAATGGATTTATCTTACTTGTAATCCACAAGAATAACTCCATTTTATAAATAGAAATATAAAATAAAATAGAAACTTGCTACGAAAACCATTCCAAAAATAAGAAGTCGTCCTCTTCCATACGTGATACACTTGTGCAAGGCTAACTAAGATGACCAGCCTAACCTTCCATGCATGAAGAGATGTCTCACTAAGGAGAGTAACATGCATCCACCCTGGATTTTATATAAGAGGAACGTCGAGGTTGTGCTTTCATCTATATTGAGGTAAAATTTGACTTTTGTAATCTTGTGGCCGGAGAAGTCTTTTTACAGTAGAAGTAGAACATCAGAAATCACGACCCAAATATTAGAAGTTGCTAAAAAGAAAAGCAGACAAGTAGGATAGTCGTCCTTTCCCTAGAGGAACTTCCACATCAACTATGGGCCATGGGTGATGCAGGGTTCTCTCACTTCTTATCTTTTGCTTTTGCTTTATGCTTGTACTCTTCCCTGCCTTTAGTTCTTTTTATCCTTCAGTGATTCTATGCTCGATCTCCCTTTGTTGTTTCGCTTTTGCTTGAACACTCCTCTGGGTTTTAGTACTTATGACCATTCTGCTATATATTGGGTTTAATAATCAAAATTTGGAAACCCAGTAAAGTTAAAAACTCTATCTTTCAAGATGACTGATCTTTCATTTTCTCAATAATGGCTAGGAAGCAATCAAGCTTGATTAACGACAATCAGGTTTGACGGTGAGGCATGCTTCTCTAGACTATTGTGATATGATACTGAAAAACACACCCTTTGGTACAGTAACAACAAAACCTCCTATGTTCTTGGTTGTACCCTCCACTGTTAGATGCTGCATCATAATTTTGTCTGAATTGTACTTTAGGCGAAAGTTATTGGAAAATAATAAGAAGAAGCCCGAGATGCTTTGTCAATACTTTTTTAGGACAACTGGAATCATCTCCATATAAAATGGAGTAAAGTCCTGTCATTAGAGTGTTACATGATCCATATCTAGGTACAAAGTAGAAGCGCATATTTATACTTTTTCAGTTTTTTGTTAAGACAGTTTGAATCATCTTCATATTTATTTGTTTATTTTTGAATCGTGCTCATTAGAAATGGAGAGAAATCTCACTTTCTACACGTGACATAGCACCTAACAAGGGTATTTTGTTAAATACACATGTACCCATTCCATGTGTATTCACTTTAAGTAGACATCGTCCCTTTTCTTAGGAAAAAAATTAGGTGAGAATGAATTTCATGAGAACTGTGAAAATGGCACCAGGGTGCAGACACATCGGCGCCGAAAAATGATAAACACCCCCAGTGTAGATCACTTTTCGGTGCTGATGATTCAGCCCCCCTAGCGCTGTTTTCACAGTTCTCACGAAATTCATTTGCACATAATCCGAGCCCCCTTTTTTTTGGGTAATTTACAAAATCACCCTTTGTCACCTTTGTCAAGCATCATTTCATGTGCTAGCTATTGGAACTTGTGGGAGTTCTCTCCATTGCAAATAAGATGATTCAAACTCATTAGGACGAGATCAGGGTGTTTTTTTTTATTTTTATGGCTAAAGGAGTTTGAATCATCAGGAAAGATATCAAGCCGATACAAATCTAGCATTTGACGCAATGCTCGACAAAAGGTACTATTAAAAAATATGTTTGGAATCCTGGAACTAGGGAGTAAAAATAGAATTGGAGAACGAAATTAGCATTTCTGATATTTGGATACATAATAGGGTATCCAGAATTGGATATAACAAATCCATGATGGAATTCAAAGGTGGAAAATGTATGACCCTAGAGTGTCCCATGATACTTCTATTAAATAGAACATCAACTTGGTAAAGTTTTGAACCATGTCTCAGTTAGAAATTTTAAGGTACCGTTTTAAATAAAACTATATTAACTCTGTAAGACTTAGCCTATAAGTCATACACCATTAGAAAGCTCTAAGTCTCTAATTTTCAATTCATCAAATGGTATACAAATTGGATTTTTTTTAGAGGAACTTATAGTCCTTTTTCTGCAGAGTGTCTGAACTGACTATGAATAACTTGAGACAATAAGTTTGATGTTTCTTATGACTTTTCCAATTCTTAAGTTTGTCTTTCTCAATCTAGTTAGTTGTATTTCGAATATTTGATCAAAATTCTTAGTTAGGTGAATCTTGAAACTCTAATTTGTTATTTGAAAAGGGTATAATGTTATTGAAAATGTTTATTCTACTTAGAGGGTTGTTCCAGGTCTAGTCTTATATAAGTCTATGGTTGTGTATGAGTTCAGTAAATAGAGAGAGATTGATGGTTTGAATATCATCTAGCTTATTGAGAAAAATGATTTTTTTTTATAACTCTTATTATTTTGATAGATTCTAATTGGTTAAAAGTTTTGCTATGTATCTCTTAAGTGATTCCCTAGTGGTGAGCATTTCTATCGCTTGCTTTATATCCATTGGGTGGATTCTTATAGGTGGTGAGCTTCTCTATTAATTGTAAGTTTGTTTTTGTGCTATCAGGTATGAATAGAGCTCACCCTTACTAATGAAATCCTTATGGGGCAAGGGGTCATTTGCCAATTCCTCGTTTTGGGATTGAGATCCAGGATAATTTAACAATGGGAGCTTGTTGCAGAAAAACTAAATCCTAATAAACGAAGACAGGATCTATTTTTCTATAAAGAAACGACAGATTTCTTCAGCAATATGGGAGTTGTACCATGGTAATCAGATCAGGATTTAGGATTGTATCCCCTAACAAGGATTGGCCAATCATGATGTGGATTAGTTGTGATCTGTTTGATCCGACTCAACTTGATTAGACCTTAATCTAATCGATCTTAGCAATTAATCAACCAATCCCATGCTGATACTAACAGTATTGAGGAAGGTGGATGCAGGGTCGAGGATCAATCTAGCTTAACTCGACCAACAATAAGAACAAACAACCTTTTCCCTACTATTTGGGGTCGGCTACATGAATCCCGTTCTGCCATTCCACTCTATCTAAGGTCATATCTGTTATTAAATTATAAACTGTCATGTCTATCCAATGCCCTAGCTTAATGCAACCAATCCAAATTATCTTGATACAATTGAGCCTAGCCAAGAATTACTAATCTTATGCTAATGACGATCTATTATGTGGTCAATTTGAACCAGACGCAGCTGATTCCAAGGTAGAATGGACATTCTAATTCATGATCCACTTATACTCGATCCCATGATTGTAGTGGCAAAGAAGGTGGAGACAAGGTCAAGGTTTCATTGAATTCCTCAACAGAGAAGTATGAAGAAAACAATTTGTATACTCGCTAATTCTTTTGATCTTAGCAAGTTGATTCAAACAACAGATTCTAATCAGCGAATTTCAAATACTACTAAGGTTAATTCAATTTATGAAAATCCAAATGTAGCCATAGTTTATTGATTTACTTTACATTTATTGTAACAGCTTTGCACATGATCTTGAGATGTTTGCACCAAATGCAGTGACGGAATTTGCCAAGTTTTGCTGCAAAGGATGGGAAGAAGCCATCCCCACTATGATTTTTTTTGTGTGTGTTATTTCAATTGGCTTATTCATTTATTTGTTTCATCATTCACAAGATTCAATATTTTAAATGATCTGGCATATGCAACTTTATTGTTAAATACAAAACTTAACAGGTAACCTTACTTCTTAATTCAACATATAAACTTATCAAGCTGTAACACACGTAGGAGAGAGTTGACTCCAACAGAGGAAGATTGAACCTGGAACCTCGCTATCATTTTGAATTGCAACGACCATGCAGCAACAGGTCACAAAATGGTGGACCAACTGATACCCCACCCCCTTAAATTGAAATTTTGTTTCTCCAAGTCCAGTTTATAAAATCTATTAAAACTATCAACCATTAAGAGAATATTAAAAGAATAAATTAAGCATCAAGAATTAAGTTCTCTGTAAGGAAATCATTAATGATCCATTTCTTCACCTTCCATTGGAACTTTTTAAAACTATTTGACTACTCTTACAAAGAGGAAGAACGAATGATGACAGGAAATGAGAAGAAGTGGTAATAATTAATCCACAATAATGACGATGACAGCTGAGGAAAGACTCTAAAAGAGTCTTGATGCTTTCCTTATTCCCAAAGGCTGGAACCTGTATTGGGTTCCCCTCCCAATAGATAGTTTTACCTTCTTCATACTTGTGCTCATGTGCAGGGGTGAAATCGTATGCGCCACGCCCCCTGATGGGACACTGGGGGGGGGGGCGGAATCAATTCACTTTTTGGAGGTTTTTGATTCCCCCTCCTGAGTGTCCCATCAGGGGGGGTGTCGCAC
>JAOXJP010262859.1:0-20876 GCA_025762735.1 Platanus orientalis
GACTGTGAACCAGCTCAAATGGGGCCCCACAGATTTGACTTTCAAAATCCAAAAAAAATCCAGTAAGGAGTTGTACGGTCACAACTAAATGGCCCCCACGTGATCTTTTCAAAATATTCTAAAACTTCTATACTTAGGCCATCCTTGGGCTGTACGATAGCTATATATTGTAGGCCCCTTCTTTGGAATTTTCAAAATTTCAAAAGAAGCCAAAATATTGGCTGATAGTGCATGCCAAAAATCCCTAAAACTTTGGCAAACTTTTGCCTTATTACATCAACTCCCTAAACTTTAATTAATTACAAAGAAAGTCCCCAAAAACAGAAAAATCAATTGTTCTACTAGACTTGACAAAGTCTCTAGCTTCTTCGTCATAATCCCTACTCTCTGGTTAGCGGGTTAAGGGTCTTTGACTCTCTTGACCAACAATACCCTTGTTAGCGGATCTACTCCCGAGGGTGACTTGTGCACCAATCAACATTATCCTCACCACCACCACCACCACCTAATTAACGTGTTGTTTTGTTGACATGAATTCCTCGACATCCATTCCCATCTCACTTGCAATGTGAGAGATTAGTCATCCGCTTACCTTATCCAACACTAGCTCTCCGACCTCCTTGACCCACTCATTTAGTGGGCCCTTGCCATCCTCACAAAATGTCTAAATGACCCAATGCGGTTAGTGTAGTCCTTGTTCTATCTTGAACTCAAATGCTACATGTTGTAGTGGACAAATATAAGCTTTTACAGGTTCCCATGGCCAATTTTGTTCCGTCACTTTAAGTGAATAAGGTACTTCAGTTTCTCTTGCAATTAGAGGAATACACAATCTGAGATCATACTTTAATGATAATCTTTCTCAGGTTAAGGGTATCACTCTTATAAAACACCCACCATTTAGTTATAAAATTAAAATTTCACACTTCAGTAATTGTCAATGTTAGTTGATTACTACTTAGTTATCGTTATAATTACATCCAATATGACATATAGTTATATCGTACCTAGAGATGTCTCGTCTCATCCGATTATGATAGGCGATAACTATTCTGTCATGAGAAAGTCTTTTGCCGCATGCATGGGCATGGCGGCCTTGGGCATTGGTACGATGGCATTTTCATAAATAGTGTGCAATGGCAAACTTGTAGATAAGTTAGTATGATTTTATGGGAAAAAGATGTTCCCTTCTGGTAATGGGTGAAGAACTTAGTGTACACCTTGAGGAGGGGTGGGTGCTTGGAAGCACCAGGTCCTTGGTATGGGCAATAAGTATGTTAAGGCATGGGCAGCACAATAGATTATGTGCCATGCGACATGTTCCTAGAATAAGTATGTTAAGGCATGGGCGGCACAATAGATTATGTGCCATGCGACATGTTCCTAGCATGCACAAGCTTAAACTATGAGGCATCCCCAACATGGGTTGGGGGTAACTCTAGGCTTCTTGGATGGGTTACCCAGGATTCCCTTGGGGGTTAGTTTCCTCCTAAGAATGGTGCTTGGGGTCCTGGCGTGGGTGGTATTGCACATATCGATTAGGTTAGAGATTACCTATGTGGACACTACTCGCATGCATTATGCGACAGTGGTGGCACGTTGGTGGTTGGGTAGGCTATCCCATGGCCTATGTGCTTGGGTGTGCCTTGTCCTGGTACTTGGCATAACATTGGATGCCACTTTGGTGGCAAGGCAATGCGCAGGGGTGACGTTTTGCAAGGAACATTGTGGTGCCTTTATTAGGTGTCATGTACGTTAGTGGGCTTGATGGCTTAGGTGGCAGTTCGAGGATTCGTTGTATTCTTGTTGGGCCTTCAGTGCTCCATGCAGAGCGTCAAGAGCTTCATGGTTGTTTGAAATGTGCTTCGATGGCACGGTGTGCGGATGATGCGACTGATTAGTTGTGTGTTTGGCTTAGTATGGTTCAGAGTTGGCTAGCAGACAACGATGACACAAGGGACCCTACGTGCGGGACAAGCGTCGTGGTGTCGCAAAGAAAGAGCTTGTGGGCTGGTCAATTAGGGCTTGACGCATCAATGCTTTTGGTGAGCAGTATGCTTGTCAGTGCATTATGGGGCATGCCAAGGGCTTAAAGGTAAGGTTGGCCTTTGGCTAGGTGATGGTCAGGGAGCTGCGTGGCTGTCATAGAGAGAAAAATTATGGCCGTGACAGTTGGTATCAAAGCCAAGTTGGTCAGGTTGGTCAAAATTAGGAATGTAGCTTAAGGAGACTACCTTTGATACAATTTATTCAAAAAAAAAAAAAAAAAAAAAAAAAAAAAAAAAAAAAAAAAAGGTTAAAAGACTACCTCTGATACAGTTGGTGTGTCAGAGTAGTGGTTAATGTTACAAGATGACCTCTTATACAAGGTGAAGTATCAGAGCCAGGATGGGGTGCCTTTAACACAGTTAATGTTGGTTTGCATGATGCTTAGAGTGTTATTCGAAGTAGCATTGGGTTGTTGTGATGAAGGTCAATGGGAGGTATCGAGTGATTACCGTGGTTTTGAGTAGCGGGAGGGTTGTTGGCTACAAAGTTTAATGGCTTCTATCATTTAGGGTTGTCATGTGGGAATTTCCCATGATCGAGACAAGGTCGACAACATAGGTGACTAAGTCTTTAATGCGATAGACAACATTGAAGCAATCTTGGTGTGCATTCAAAAATTATGTGATGCGGATATTGGAGGTAAGGTGGGACCCACACTTGGCCGTAGTGGGGTCCACATGAGAAGACTCATGGAGGAACATCTTTGGAATACATGTTGGATTTTTTTAGAGTCTTTATTTAAGTGTTTTACTGTTTTACTTAATAGGTTATGAATTATTAGAGTTTAGGATATAGGTGTGATTTTAATTTTTGATTTTGGGTGTAATAAGGCATTGTGCCAATGGTATTTTAGTAATTTTAAAGAGTCAACAAGTCAAAATGAGATTGATGCGGGAGCATACCAAGTCAAAAAGAAGAAGCCATAGAACCATGGATAATCCTCTTTGTCAAGTCTAGTAGAGTAGTTTATTTTATATTATTTTCTTATTTTAGAAGTGTTAATTAGTGGTAGTTTTATAATTAGGCCAATAGTGCTGTGATTAGTTTAGTTTTTATAGGGTTTTTAGTTGTAATCCCGTTTTTCACTTTGGACCCAATTTTTCTCTGGCCAAAACTTGACTTTTTGGCTTAATTTTGGTGTCATTAGATAGGTTATTTAGTTACCTTTCTCACGAGATCAAGATTGTGCAAATCCAAGGTGATTTGGGAAAGTTATGACCAAATTACGAAGGGGGTGTCAATAAAAACGGGAACAGTGTTTTTTTACAAAATCTTAAGTTTTCATAGTTTTATTTTTTAGGAAAGTAAGTTTTAGAAAGTTTTGTATTTTAGAAAACTTGGTTAGCAAGATTAGGATTTTTAAGAAGTTTTGTGGAGAATATTTTGGGAGATTGTTCGAGATCTTGTAGGGCCCAATAACTTGGCCAACAAGCCAATTATTGTGCTAACTAAGATTCCTTTTTGTTATTTAGAAGTATTTTATTATTTGACAAGTTTATTTTGTTAAAAGATCTAGAATCTAGGATTTTATTTTATTCTCCATGTAATGCCTATTAAAAGACCACATTAGATCAATGACAAATGGTTGAAGATGAATATTTGAAAAGAAAACATTTGTGTGTTGAAGTGGGTGTGGTATCCCAAGTTCTCTCTCAACTTCTCAGGTGAGATGAGCATTCTACTTTTTGATCTTTTATCTTCTCTCTTCTTTATCTTCTTTAATCTTTTTTTATGCTTCTTTTTTATTTTTTGTTCTCTTGATTTTTTAACTTCTATTATTCTCTTGATTCAAAAATTGCATTCTTAGACATATCCTATATTAAGGGCCCTTGTAAACTGTTGGTTGAAATTCTCAAAAAAGACTTGATTTTGACGACTTTTGTTTTTAGAAAGTCATGTTTTTAGTAGTTTTGAGTTTAGGAAAGTGTTAGGTAGCAATTAAGCTAGTAGTTTAGGAATTTCTAATTTGGTTTCTTGGTATTTTCATGAGTGATGCGGAACCCATTGCAATTTATATACGAAACACTAACAGCTGGTCTCTAATAATATATAATACTCCAATTAAACAATTCAGAAAATTCTGCTCAGTGGCAATTTCGTAATTTTTTTGAAAAGTGGAAAATTACCAAAATACCCTTTTAATGCGTCAGAAATTTTCGGGCTTTTGAGAATCTTCTGGGCAGACTATAGGGGTGCTCTTTTCCAAATTTCACCGAATTCGGATGTCTTAGCTATGTAAACTAGAAAACACTTATTTAGGGAAGATTCTTTAATGGGGAATTCAATGAGAAAACCAGGAAAAAGTGTGGGTATTTGGCTACCTCTGGGATCCAATAAAAAGTAAATATGCTGGAGTTTACTAATTAACAATCCCCACTGAAAACTTGATGAAATAAAAGCCCAATAGCAGTCCACAAGCAATGAAATCAAATCTGTCCAGGTACTTGCACTGTAGCAGAATTTTGATAGGCTCCCAAAGAGTTAATCACACACTAACAAACAGTCAAGCTTCTAATAAACTGTACTTACCTCTTAAAGGGAACCTATATTCCTCTTCAAACATGTAAGAATCTTGTCCCAACCTTGCTCCAAATGACAACAAAACTTCCTACAAAAGTGCTGATTCCTTGTGTGCCACCTGGTGCTCTTCTAACCTACTCCTATTTAGTAGGAGTTAGGTTTTGGATTGGGTAAACATATCAGGGCAGATCGCCCAAGGGTTATAGAGGTTGTGGTGTCTTGGTTTGTAGAGATTTGGAGGCGTTAAAGGTTGGTGATGAAAAGAAGGGGTGGAGGTTAGGGGGCTGTCTACAGAAAATTCTGATGGAGTTTGAGAAGAATGAAGGGAGAAGAAAGAAAGAGATGGGACAAGATGGAGATTAGGGAAAGAGAGAGATTCCTTTCCTTGGAATCGTAGAGAAGAGAGAAGGAGAGGCTGCCCACGCAGTTTGCAAAACAACTTCTAATTCATTCCAATCTGCCAAAATCGTTATAGCATTAGGGTATTTACCCACTTTTAAAACTTTGGACAAAAACTCCCTAAAATACCCCCCTATATTGGTCACACGACCATCACTCTTTCCCCTCTTATTTTTGACTTAAAATTTAATTAAAACTTCCCTAAATACCCATAAAACACTACCAACTAATTTACCCTACTCTATGGCTGAAAAAGAGCATTATTACATCCTTAAAATTCAAAATTAAGAAACCCTAAACACTATTTTATCATGGCCATCTCCCATTGGCCCTCTTCCCTTGAGATTTCTTCATCTTGGGCTTCCAAATATGGTAGGACTTTTTCAAAAACTCTAATGCTGCAACAATGAGTTTGTTAGCCTATATAGAATGCTATACGTTATTGTATTGGTACGATGAAATTAATAAACATTTTGGCTGGTTTCTTGCTCTCCATGAATGAAACTCTCTCTTTTTCAAGTTTTTGGTGCTTAAACTTGAACCCAATGATGGTGATGTCCAAGTACTTTTATCTTCTTCTTCTTCTCTTTGTTCTTAATTTTCTGTTACTATGTTCGCTATTAAGAATCTTGAAGATCCCTCCCTGACATAGCCTTTTGATTTTTTTCTTGATATTTTCCACAAGATCTAGCCTGCGGTTAAACCATTTCTTCTTTTCTTGCTGTTTCCATTATCAAAACCAAAGTTCTCCCCTGGTCTAAACCTGCAGATGTCCTAAGAGCTTTGTCCTCTTCTAATTTCATTCAAGAACTTAGGAGAGATCTTTACCCTGTCCTGTTGCAACCTTTTCCCTGCTATTCCTTTGTTGCCCTACAATAAAATCCAACACCCCATTGACCATTTACCATGTGGAACACATACAAAACCCTATACTGACCCAGATCTGGTATTCTTTTGTGAAAATTTTAATTTTATTAAAAATTAAAAGACTACATTAAGACATGGGAAAAATAGAGAAACATATGTGATGCAGCATGCAGATGGAATTCAATACAAAAGAGATCCAAAGTAATTAACTTTAGCAATCTTCTATTATAAGCAGGATTCCTATTCCCTTGTAAGTGCACTGTGATAGGTTATAGCACGAGATACCCGAATGGTCCTTTTTGTAACTTCACTGGTTCTAATAAAATAGCATAAGGCATTCATCACAGGTTCCAAACAGCAAGTATCCAGGCCCTTTACGGAGTGCTTCAGGTGCATTCTTGCCTCTCCTTCTCTTTGATGTGTATGCTATTAGATTCAGTAACCAGTATATCTTCACTAATGAATACCAACAGCACTTAGCAAGATTAGATACAGGTTATTCAGTTTCTGAGTCACTCCTGGCAGCAGTAATGGTGTTGTTGATGGATCCCAATCTATCCTCAATAATATTCCATACAGTTATAGCAAAAGTATGAAAGGGGAAAAAGGAACAAAGGCATTTATTGGTAGGCAGGTCTGTAGAAGGAATTTCAGTGGCTTAATAAGGTTTCATAGGACTGGTTGAGAGGGTTTGGAGTTATAACAATGCAAGGAATGCTGGGGAAGGATGGTCTGAATGGTGTAGGTGATGGTTAAGTGAAGTTTTATATAAAAAAAAATAGAAAGTGGGGTATTATTATGTGGCCGATTGGTTATGAAGGGGTCTTAGGGTTTGATGATGGTAATTATGGTAGTAATGGAGATGAAAGAAGAAAAGTGAAGAAAGTAAGGGTTTATGTGTGTATGGCAGCCACTTTAATGGAGGAAATTCAGTAAAATAAGGAAGGGAAGAGGAAGAGGAAGAAGATGATAAATCACCAACTCACACTACCTTGGAAATCACCAATGAAGGCTACAATTTGGCACCAAAAGCTGGAAGAAGAGAGAGATTCACTCGTTTAGAGAAAGCCAACAAGAAAATTTTATTTATATTCATCACCCCTTAATTAGTCGAGTACATCCCCTTTTAAAGGCCAAAATAAACTCAAAATAAAACACTTTCCTAAAATAGCAACTTAATTCAAAGACTAAACTTTCAAAAAAGAAAGACTTGCTAAAAAGAAGGTAAAACAGCCTAAAACGTGTGGGGCTTCTAGACTAGTGGACCAACCTTATTTTTTAATCTAATAGGTACTGTCAACTATGCCCAAAAACAAAAATAAAAATCCCACCTGCATCCCAACTTCTAATAAAAGGCCTCAAATAGCAAAGAACTTCTCTCTTGAAGTGAGATCAGGTATCCCTCCATGGTCTTCTCGTGTGGACCCCACCTTGCTCCAATGTCTGCATCAATATGCTTTATATTTCCCCATTTACTATAATGTTTTAGTTAAGAGATACTTGATGAATTTTTTTATTTTATTTTTTGGCTAAAGAAAACAAACGGCAACATTATGTAGGTCAGACTTACAGTTATCACACATTAAATAATCAGTCCAAATCATGCACATTTAATCTTGTTTCTTGAGTTGTTTTTTTTTTTTTCTTCACTGATTTGGTATTTTATATTTTTTTCCAAAAAAGTGCAGATCATGCGGGATATTAAAAATGTACTGAAACAAGTTATATTTTTTACTTGCCAGGGCTCTCAAATTTTTGGATTATAAAATCACTTCTTCGATCCAGAGCCCAATCTATGTTTTTTTATTAATATGCTCAACGGAGTCCTATATTTAGTGTTTAGAAACACAAATAAGTGTTTTACCTTTCAGAAGAAATTACAAAGAAAGGGTTTTCTATACTCAGCAACAAGACAGTCAATCTAAGAAGACATTCAGTCGATGTTATGTGTTTTATACAAACTAAATGTGTTGACATTTTGACTGACATTGTATATTTTATTTTACTCTATTTCATTTTGGCTGCTGTAGAAACTAACACATCTTGTATGAAATGTACTGACATATGTCAATTTTTAAAACCATTGTTCTTAGTGCATTTCTGGAGTGCAGTATCTATGAGTTGTTTTATGTTTACTCACCTAGCAATTTTTCCCTCGATTCTATCACAGGTCTCTAGAATGTCCCTAGTTCATTTTTGTAGCACTGTATTCGAAAAGCAAATTCCATGTCAATTATTGACAAAATTGTATTATAAAGAGATGCACGAGTAATTCTGTGTACCTTAGCTCTTTCTGGAAATCATCTCATCCCATCCATTTCAAATTCAATTTGGCATTATGGAGTTCCTTCATCAAGTCACTTATGTTTCCAAGGTTATCTCTGTGCTGGTTCATTGGCTTCAAATAATATGCTACAATCCTTCCAAAACGAATATGTAGTAACTGACATAACTTTGAACTAACAGAACTCATAATAAACAAGGAAATGTATTTTCAGCATGGTCTTGCAGCATGGCTGTCAACCATTAATGTGATCCATCCTGATGCCTCCATGAGATGCATCGACTCAATGGATCCTTTGGTCGGCTACATCTCGTTGTCTACCACCCTCAAAACGTATGCATGGGCTGCAATAAAGCTGCCATAACGTGCCTTTTCCTGGCAATGTTTTAAAACATATGAACATTCCTCTTAGCAATTTTAGAACTTGGACTGGATGAGATGACCCAGGAACTGGCTTTCTGGGGTCATTCTGATCCCAAATCCTTTAGACCCACCTATTGAACCATTAAAATCAAATTAAACAATCTGCGTGGTTGACCTGCTGAACTAGACCTCCTATTTGAAATTTCTATTACTGTTTATTTATTTTTTAGTCCTGCTGACATCACTGGATTGACCCAGTCCAACCATGCTGGACTGATTTTCCCTGCTTACTGGTCGACCTTCAGGTCTGTTTTAAATCATTGCCTCCTGCTGTAGCTGTTTTATAGGTAAGGAAAAATTGTTTTGTGTCTATATTATTGCAATTTGTGTATTCTAGAGAAGAGAAATACGTAATCGACACTTTAAACATGAAATTGAATGATTCTGCTGAAAATTTTTGCCTGTAGATTTTAAGAAGTAGATCATAAGCTCTTCTCTCTGCATTGGAACAATGTGGCTCAACAAACTGAGGACTTTGTAGAAGTCATTGGGTATTAATGGACAATTTAGTGGTGCCTTTCATCCCAAAATTGCCAACTAAAAGGAGGTCATTATGTGAAGGTTGAATAATATGCCAAGAAGCCTGTTTCAAGACAATCTGTGTGTAACACTCTGAAATCCCATCCCTAGAAGAGACTTCGGAGTGTTAATTCACTTATCACTCTTCTGACTTACACATATTCAAGACTTTTCGTAGCGAAATATTATTAAAGGGCCTTATAAATTTTTCACATTTCCTACACAATTATTATGCATTTACGAAAGCTTTTCTCACATTGATATTGCATCGGAATCACACATCTAATCTCACATCAGTATAGTGGAAGGAATCTAAACCTTATTCATATCCAAGTTCTCAATCTTTTAAATATTAATTCTGATAAACCATACTAAAATAAAATTAAAACTCATGAGTTCATAAACTTAAAGCAAACTAATATCTCCCTCATAGGAGTCCACGTAAAACTGAAACTAAAATATACACTACTAACTAAATAATAAAGTCTAAACAAGAAACAAAATCTAAATCTTCCAATGAAAGCTCCTCATTCTTATACTTCATATAAACACATATTGTCCCACACAAGCCTTAGTTTATATCTAAGATTCACATACATGTCTTATTTTTCCTAATTTCTAATTTTTCTTCTTAATCCATATGCTTATGATCATTCAAAACTTTCATTTCACATGACATTTGTAAAGGATCTTCAAACACTTAAGACTCATTCAAGAGTTTCAAACATTTTAACATTTTAATTTCTTTTACACGTTGGATCTCTCTACTTTCACAAACATAACTTATCATTCTTAGCCCATCTTGGGTTCTTATCTTCTACACATATGACCCAGGTTATTGAATTCATAACACATAGTGCCATCACAAGCCCACGTACCAACCTGTAGGTAAGTTATCAAAAGTCTACATACCAACTTATAGACAGGTTATCACAAGCCTACATACCAACATATAGACAGGTTATTACAAGCAAGGTTCAAAATGTCGGTGTCGGTGGAAATATCGGTCAAGCCAAAATAAGACATATATTAGAAATGTCGGAAATATCGAAAAAAAATATTGTTAAAATCGTGAAAACTTAAGAAACATATTCTAATCCAACTACATATGCATAATGAAACAAATAGATTCATTAAGAATGATAGCTTATTTTAGTACAGTTGTATTTTAATATTCTTTAAAAATACACATGTATACATAATAGTTGACAAAAATATTATAATCTAACTGTATAAGCATAAGGGAACAAGTAGATTCTCTTCATTTTCTTCTTTCTTATCTTCAACTTCTTCCTCTCCCTCCTTTTACTTTCTTTGAAATTTATCGTTTTTCATATAATTTTTTATCATAACAACACAATGTCGATATTAGGCAATAATACACTGTGAAAGGGAAATATTCACTCAAACACACCAACATCGTACATCATGTTGACCAAAAAATGAATTTTTATAATGTATTCAATGTTTCGTATCGGTATAGGAATATGTCGTGTCGGTCCTGGTAGACATGGACATATGTCGAAAGATATTTAAGATATTTTGAGATATTTGATACCATGCTTTTTTCCAATTCCACGAACAACTCCCAAGCCATTTGTTCCAAACCCTCGAAGAATAAACCCATCACCCCACTTACCTGCTCCATAGCATTCAAAACCCAATCAGATACTGCCAAAATTGGGGATTCCCCTGGCGGTTGGTTAGGCCAGGGAATTAATGCAAGATGCCTATCTTGCAACAATTTCACAGATACTCCAAAAGAACGATAGTACCCCACCATCTGCATTTCCTCTTTCGTATCAATTGCTTCTCTCCCAAATATCTCCCTTCCGTCCACCCTGATGCCATGCCCTGGAATCATCGTGAGACCCTGTCCACCACTTGAATCCTGAGATTGTGCCTGAAAATGTTGCACCCAATCAATGGATGATCCTCCTCAATCCCGTAAGGGACCAACTTCCTAACAGTCAACTCTCCCTGAAGTATGGAAACTTCTACCGATCAGATTCTTCCACCCAAGCATCAACGACATCGTAGGAGATGCTTCCTAGCAAACTTCATTGCCCAACGTGGATAGAGATCCAAAATCCTTACCAAGTAAACTCGCCACCATTCTGTCTTCCTGGACCATCCGCCTACTTGGATCCGATAGTGTTGGCCTCGCAGATCCCCCCATCGCATGAAAAGGGAGCTCTTAATGGTTCGACTCAGAAGTCTTCAGGTTAGGGAATGAAGAAACTAGCAAGGAGTTCCTTATGAATTATGATGGCAAAAGAATTCCCACTAACCCCCTCCGCCCCCTCAAGGTTTTCTGATAGGACCTCTTGATACCCAAAATTGAGCCTGCATCCCTCCCCATTCAATGAATTAGGGGGAGGCCCCTCCGCCCTAGCGACTGACGCAACCGGGCCCTCCCGATTTTTAAAATTACCCCCAATTCCCTCCTTAGTGGCAACAAACCGCTTCTAACTCATTGAATTGCTTTGTGCCCCTCCGCCATTTTAGTCATCTCCATTAAGCCCTCCCAATTTTCAAAATTTCCCCCATGACACTCTTTGATTACATTCAAGCCCTCTCGATCAGAAAAATCGCCCCGTAACCCCTCTGCCAAATTCGAGGAAGGAACTACCCATTCCTTTGTGGTTTGATGACCCCATGATCCAACGATATTCGATTCTACCACCCTCCACATAGGATCATGCCCTTTCATATTCTCCAAGCCATTCCCACCCTTCTTTTTGCCCCCCCCGACAATCTTCGTTACCTCCCACGATCACCTTCAGGTAATCCACGTAAGAGGCAGACACCGGCTGAATCTCCGTACCAGGGCGTGGTGTCGCACGATCCCCCTTGGCAGGAATTTGATTTTGAAGTTGAGCAGCTCCCTCACCAAAATCCACCCTTCATGCCAGCTAGACCAATTTCATTTTCTCCGCTTCGCCCAGCAAGATTTCGAGCTTAAATTCCTTCCCCTTATCAAATAGGGAAATGATCCTAGGGATCCACTCCACCAAGCCCCCTTTAATCCAAATCCAAGAAGTCTCAAGGATCTCGTAAAGTCTAGTCTCCTCTTCAACACTCATGAAACTACCACAAAGGCCTCCTATTGCTCTGAAAAAAACCCAACGACCACAAATGCCACGGCAAGCCACGAACCCTTATACACCTAGGCTCCTGCGAAGCAACAATTCTATGAGCGTTAACATCCAGAGTCCATTTGACGTGCTCCACCCACCCCACACCCTTTACCTGAACCATTCTCAAGTTTAACAGCATGGAAGCCAATTCCACAGTTTCCAGCAATACCACAGCCCTAAGAGTGTCAATTTGGCGACATAAAAGAGGTTGGTTCAGGTGTAAGATAACCCCCAGCCGATTGCAGATGACTTTCCAACTCATCGTTTCTCTCCTTCCTACAGCATATAACCGCCCTCTCCTAGACACCCATTGAAGCAGACTTGCCATAGCATGATTGAATGCCCAACCTACCATTTACAACAACAAGCTCGCCTCCTATTAGAGGTGATTCCAACACCAGCTTCCCTCCAGCACCATGTGTATACAGTGACGGCAACTCACAAGCCTCCCCCTTATCATCCTGAATGCCTGCGCCAAAGCCACCCACCTCCAGAATACTTCTCCTAATATTGATACGTCCAGATTGAGCATTGCCTTCCAGAATTGCTATAGACTTCCCCTTACCCATCTCATCCAATACAGAGCACATACCTTCCTCTCAAGTTCTCCTAGTGATAGAAGAGAACAACCTTCTTGCCCTCCTTCCTTGATCGAACTAGGCGATGATTCCTTTCCATATTCACAGCATCCAAAAGACATTCACATAGCCAACCGATGCTCCTTTCCCTTATAGAGATCCGGACCTAGAAACCAGGACCTCACACCACAACACGAAGCATTTTCTCCTTCCCCACCCAATTTGGCTCAATATCAAAAGACTTGGCTTCCACCTGGATGATCTTCTTCTCCTTCCTCATGGCTACCAGTAGGCTTAACCTTACGATTGGGATCTTTACATAACTCGCCAAAAAAAAAAAAAAAAGATGCGGTGTCTGGAGGGGGTTATAGTAGTATGAAGCCGACAAATCCCAAAAGTATTGAATAGGTGGACTTAGATTTACCGAAAAGGGGTATAAGGACTTAGGTTTAGGGTTTGGACTAGAAGGGAAAGGGGTATGATGTAAGGAAACAAGACGAAGGCACTAGTCTTAGTGTTTTAGTACTGCTGTATGGACTGTGTACACAAAGAAAGCAGACAAAAGCATGCCACGTTGTTGTTTCTTTAACTTGACAAAAAAATCTTTAAAAAATATTTCAAAATGGTCCAAGTGCCCTTTATTTTTTGTCTTCTTCTCCGACCACAAGGCAGGTCGTACACTTCATTTCTTCCTCTCTCTTCAATTTCACTGCCAGAGAACCTCTGTCTATCATCCTGCAACTAAAACCCCAAGTCACCTCTCTCACCATTTATTTGTTTTGTGATCCTAGCCAGAGATCAGAGCATGGTGGCTCCTACAGATCAAAGAGAGCTGTTCGCAGAGTCCTAATGGCAACCTACACAACAATGTCCTTGCCATGGATGGTGCACTATCAAGTGGTCAATGAGGATAATAGATCAAAATCCTCAATTGTTCCAAGTGCTCCGGTGATGTTCATCGGCATCCACTCCAAATCACTCGTTCTCTTCAAGTATATCCCAAAAATCCCCCTCTTTTATTGGTTTCAGGTTGTGACTTATCTACTACTCGCTCCATCTCTACAAGTTTTTTCTTTCAGGTTTTGAGTTTTGATGTTTTGTTCCATCAAGGAATGAGAATATCATAAGCCCAGGCGACCTCTTCAGTAGTATTGATGGTGCCGAACTAGACCTAAAACACTTGTGGAGGATCCTAATATCAGCAGCCCATTTTCTCTAGACATCTTTCTAGTACCTCCATAATTCTTCATCCCGATGAAAGATGTGAAAAAAATCACAACCATTTATCCTGCATCTCCGAGACTCATTAGCTTTTGTCTACTTGGTTAGTGCTAGAGCTACCAGCAATGGGGGAAAAGGAGGTCAAGGCACACTCGGTTTTTGGCGGTTGCAGGCATCCTTGAGCGACTTTGTAGAAGATGACGTGCTTGAAAGAGATCATGATCGTCCATTTTGATACTTTCCAAGGATGACACCTACGTATTTATTAGCCTTTCTGGTTGAAATCTTGGTGGTTGAACATCTCAGAGTTCGAAAGGCCTCAAAGGAAGAGGGTTTTGGATTTCGTGAAGTTATACTACCATTTTTCTTTGGTTTTCATTTCTGATCTAAGAAAAGGGAAATTGGATGAAGAGGTTGAGGAAAGAAGGGTATTTTAGTGATTTAAAATACTTTTTTAAAGATTTTTTGGTTTTTCAAAAATGAGCGACGTGGTGCTCTCTCCTGTCAGCTTGAGAGGGCTCTCTCAAGCATTTGCTCAAGATCCTAAGTGGGCTGTTGTAGCCTGTAGGTATAAAGTGGGGTCTACTATAGAAAAATAAGTAAAGTTGGAATAGTGGTCATTAGGGATGAAAAAGGGGCTACAAGGTTTGAAGAGTTTCACTAACAAGAAACAATTAAAAAATGTGAAATAGAACGATTCATATGGCTTGATTTTTTTTAATTGATGAATTCCTACCTGAATTGTTATGGAACCCACTTTACTATTTTTAAGGGAATTCATCATTAACAACGCCTTGGAGTGATGCAGCACATAGATATGATACTAAAGTTGATGTTAGATTGATAGCCAAGAATATCAATAAAATCCATATTGATGAAGCAAAAACAAGAAAAGATAAAAACTTGATTTGGAGTTTTTCCAAACCCAAAACAAAGGATCTTGGCTTCCACCAAGCTTGAATAAACCCAAGGAATCCACTTTTAGGGAAAACCACACCTGGTTTTTAGACTTCACAAAGGAAGAACACACTAACCAAAAGCTAAAACGCAAGAAAATTTTTTATTCATCAATTTCATTTTTAAAATTTTGGGTTACAAGCATATATATAGACTTAACATGTCAATCTTTCCAAATCCAACTCTAATTAGACTTCTTAAAAATAAAACTTCTAAATTAATAAAATCTCGTAATTAAGTGATACCCTATGAGTTTTTTTACCATAATTTTCCCAAATCACCTCGGATTCTCAAGATCTTGGTCTCGTTGGAAAGGTAACCGAATAACCTTTCAATGGCACCAAATGGGCAAGTTTTGACTTTCCAAAATATGGCCTAAAGAAAAAAAATGGGATTACAACTTTGATTTGAAGACTCCCAATTACATAAGGACTCTAGAATAAACTCAAACATAAATAAAAGATAAGGCTGAAGATAATCTTAACATAAAATCTCAGAAAATACTAATTAAATCAACTTCAAGATGTTCCATACATCCCCCACTTGGCTGCCACAAGGATCCCACGTGTGGGTCCCACCCACATGTCATGTGGGCCCCAATTCAGGTTGGATGTCCACATCACGGAGTCCACCAAAGCATGAACAATAACGAGGAAAATAGTCACTACCTTTCATTGCTTTCAACATCAGAGGGAATATGTATTTATAAGTCAGAGTTCAGGATATCCAGGCCTGGTTTTCCCCCTAATTATTGCTAAAAGATAAGGCTAAACGAAAATAGGGAAACACCCCTCTTCCTTCTAAAAAATGTAAACACAACCAAACAACCATAAGATTAGGAAGTTACATATTAGAACTTTCTAAAACACTTAGGAATGAGAAAATTATTGAAATACCATAGACTAGAAATCACCATATTACCCGTGTACTACAAAATTACTGAAAGACCCTAAAATTGAAGAAAATTACTGAAATACCCTCATACTATAAAACCCTTCTTATTCAGCCTTGCCCTTTGGGATACTTTCTCCAACTATATACTTTTACTATCTTCAGCTTTTTGTGGTCCTCAATTCCCATCACAGTCCTACCTCTTCAATGGAATCTAGGACTCAAAAGGTCATTACCCAGCGTTGGTCCCATAGTTATGGGGTACTGGGAGGGGTGGGTGGGAAACAACTTTTGGCTTTTTTCACAAAGTGGCCGCTCACTGGACTCGAACCCATGTATTCACGCTGGACAGCCCAAGCTGCGGTTTTAGAAACTTAGTAATTCTTAATTATCGGAGTTTTAGTTAGACTAGGAGTCGATATTGATCATTACTTTTGATTTAATTATCAGTTTTGACTTAAAAGTTTTCCTTTCTCTTTTAGGAATATCATTAGTGATTGGGAATAGGTTGACAAGCCCTCTTTAGAGTTGAGATGTCACTAATCAAATCCTATGTGGATTAGAAGTTCCCTAAAAGTCTATATGAAGGCATAAAGGACATCCAAAGCGAGTGATATTGTTATTGTTGAGTCACTGATTTTTATGAGGAAGAAAAATTATTAGTGGATTATTTTAAGCTGTGTTTTAAATGGAGTTTATGCATTTCATCGCTGATCATGTTGAGTATTGGAAATTCTTCATTGATGATTTTTTAGTTTCTAAAGAATGGATCAATTGGGCAGATTTAACGCCTACTTTCATACACAATTAGTGAGATCAATTCAATTGTTTGCTGGTCAGTTGGATTGGTTATTAGAATTGATTCCCTTTGATTTATTTTTCTATTCTTAACTCAGATTTTTTTTCAATTTTCGGTAAAAGTTCATCCATTAAGATCAATTCCCTAGATTCTTTTCCTACTCATGAGGTTACTTGCTGATATCTCCACCCCATCAATTGGGGATACTATCTAGTTACTTTGAATTAGCAATTTCTTTGGTTCCGCTGTGTTATCATTGTGGAACCATCACTATTCTACATCATGAATACTAAAAAATGTGGGTAGATGCAAGAAAAAGGAGGAAAATGTTCCACAATACTTCCTAATCACAGAAATCAGAAGGCAAATCATGCTCATAGTAATTGACAGTGGAGCTGCAAGATATAAACAAACCAATAAGCGAGCTGACTCGGGCGATAAAGGATTTCCTTCTTCACATACAATGAAATCAGAAACGAGCTCCACCACACCTACATACAATAAATAACTTCATCATCAGATTGATGCTCGGACCCATTGGTTAAAAGGAAGCAAGCTACTACTCACCTTTGTTCAACCGAACAGGCATTCCCTGCTTACGCAGAAATGGCTCCATCTCATGTGTGAACTGGTCCAGAGGACCTTCTTTCAGCTCCACCTAAAACAATCCAAGATTTAAGTGTATGTACAGATATTAGTATATGGTGAGAAATTAATGAAAGATACTTCCAACAAATTATCAATTTATCATATATGCCAAAAACATTAACTGCATTGATAAGTCAGCAGGTATAAAGTTTGTTAACTTGAGTTCCTAAAATCTTTAGTAGTAGTTCTCTTTCTATTGAGAGGTCTTTCAGTTGTTATCAGTGGAAAGAATTAATGTTTAGAAAGTCAAAATGGCAAGCCCCTCACATTTTTTGTAACCATATATTTAGATGTCAAAACTTATCCATTTGGCTTGACTTTAGTGTTATTAGAAAAGTTTTTCAATTACCTACAACAAACCCAAGATATCACAAATTTTATGTAATTGGGGAAAGTTGTGACCAAACTATTGGCAGGGTATCAATTTGTGATGGGATTTGTGTTTTTTTAGAGTTTCTTTATTTAGGAGTTTCTTAGTAATCAAGGTTGGATCAGTAATATAGTTTTATCCATAAAAATGGAGGAGATGGAGTCTGTAAAGAAAATTTTACAATTGAATAGAGACCATTGCTTATGAGTTGGTGTAGATTCCAACTCTCACGATTCCTTAAAGGTGTCGGTGCTTTGAAAGCCTGTAAGTGCTGACTGTTGGTTCCTAGAGTTCTATTGGTGCTAATTCTAGTGGATTTATTTCCTTTCAATGGATTTCTGTAGATTTGTGCAAGGGTTCGTTGGAGAAGAAGAAGAAGAAGAGAGAGGAAAGAAGGGAAATCAGAGAGTATTACTCTATTCCCATACTTATGATATTTTATTCAAACAAGGATTATAATACAAGAGGGGTATATTTACAAGTATGTCCCTCATATACCCAAACATTGTAACCCCATATACATCAACACTTTCTCCCTTTTCAAAACTTCTTTTATCTCTATTATTACTTACTGGATTTTCTCCTACCTTATTTGCTAAATCCAATTTCTGTATTATTTCTTTTTTCAATAAATTCTCTTATGACCAATTTTCTAATTTCCATTTTTCATCTTCTAGCAACCCACAGCAGTTTCTCTTAAATCTACCCTCAGTACCACTATTTGCTGATTCTTTTATTCACAAAACTTTAGTCTGTAATTTCTTTTTAATTGACTTACTTCTAACACCTTAAAGTCTATATAAGACTTCTTAATCACCCCATGAGTAGTAGACTATATCCCTATGCTTCAGATCTCATCTTCTTGCAGCAGTTTGGTAACAAAGCCTATGATTCAGCACCAATATCAACTCAAAGTCACAAAAATTCAAGGGAATGAGTCACCAATGCTCAGAAAGATAATTCTCCTACAACATTCGAAGCAGGTGAATATTTTTTCTGATCAAATACCTAATATAAAGATGAGATGGACTGGTAATTCAGAAACTACTGTGCATTCAGTGGGCTTGAAGGTACCTGCAGATAGCGAAATGCTGGACGGGTGGAGATTATTCAGCCTTTAATGGGAGAACCTCATGTAACATGCTCCACCAGTCAATAGACCCATTACTAATGCCACATGTGACAGGCCTACAATTCCTCAAGCCTTTATGGTTGAGGTAGTACAGGAGATGCTCAATCATGACCTACATGAGCAACATCATGATCCTATAGGCAACACCACCAAGAAAGTTTCGATTAAAATTCAAAGAGATGTCGACAAGTGAATAAAAGAACCAAAAGAAACCGTGCCTGCATCAAATATCATTGACATTCCAAAATTCTGAAGAATTTGAAGTCCTTTTTGTGAACCAGAAGATATAATTCCTAAACCCATTTATTTTTTTCTCACTCACTTCTTCTTTACACATCAGCCAACTCTTAAATCTTCAGTTCTCTTTCAAAATGATTTCATGTTCTTATTCTGCACGCTTTCATTCCTTCTCAAATATATGTATGGACCTCAGATTTTGCACAGCAAGTGTCTCCTTTGGAAAGAGACTCGCACTTCATAGATCCATCCCATGTTAACAAAGAAGTCTCCACCAGCACATTTTACTATGGACTGGACTATAGTTACCAGAGCGGGAAGCAATGTGAAAGCAAGAAATGAAAAACAATAATAAAGTAAATAAAGTTAGAATCAATAATTTCAACTACAATACAATAAAATGAATAAACTTAAAGAAAGTACTAAAAAACTTAAAGTTATACTATGTAAGTAACAAAGAATCATGACATATAAATCAATATGCAAACCACTTATTAATAGTATAGCTAGTACAAAACACAGAAAACCCTTGGTACTGAGTGAACGAATGAAGCGAGCGGGGGAGGTGGCTCAAAACTTCTTCCTTAAAGGTCAAGCTTTGAAAAAGTCTCTCATCAATCCACCATAACTTAGATTTTACCATACATAAGATATCTTGTAAATAACTTACATCTTAGAGTCAAACTTATAGAAGACCTTGTATAAAAACCAACGGATTTGAATCTTTTTTATTGGATTGGAATAAAAAAAATACAAATAATAAATCCAATACTAAATCTTTTTACCCTACAAAATCATTACTAAATCTCATAGATAATATTTTATTACATAGAATTTACATTAAATAAAATACAATATTGTTTCTTGGATCACTTCCCAATTGATTTTCTAGAGGTTTCTACTCGTTTCTCCAAAGGCTTCCATTCCTTTCCTTAAATAGCTCCCACTTGCTTCATCACAATTCCCAAACATCAAAACGCACTAGGTGGGGAAGTGGAATAGAATTAGCTTCCCAAACAAGCTTTCAACCTTATATCAAGTTTCCTTACAATTATGGATTGGACATTAGATTTTAAAATAAAGGAGGTTCTAATTTTTAACAAAAAAAAATTGAGATATCAGACTCCATGTTGAACCGGTGGACTCCCAGACTTTTTGGATAAGTGATTCAATTATAAGTTGGAGAAGGTGTCACCACCCCATCCGCTTTCAAGGTTAGTTTAGTCCACTTTGGCCTTTAGCTCATGTATTCATGTTCTAACTACGTGATTAGACTTCAAAGATTAGGAAAAATGGAGACACGCTGATGCAGTATGCATCTAGGATAAGGAGTGTATGCACAAGAGATAGGAATAAAATTACTAAAGTAATAAAGAAAAATAAACTAGATTCCTACTTGCACAGTTCAAATGCTAAATCAAGTGGTTCTTAAGTTATATTCATATGCATTAGAGGAATTAGAGTTCACAAAGCAATAAACAACTAAAGGACCTAAGCAACAGTTTAAATTATCAAAACTGATTTAGGGAATCAAAGAACTAGGGTTGCTATCCAAAATCTGATGCTAAAATAATGGGTCAAAAGAAACTAAACATGATAATAACAAAGGAAATTTAGTAAACAGATATGAGTTATTGCATAGGAAGCAATTAGAATAGATTAGGGTTCAAAACAATGGGATTGAACATGAAATATACTCATAAATTTTAAACAATCTGTACCCAGATCTATGTCATAACATTCAGAAGTGACTATTTTAAAAGGGATTTCAAAAGAGGAATCAAGTATAGGTTAGCACTTGTTCAGCAGCAAATCAGCTCTTGGACATCTTCAAAAGTAAGA
>JAOXJP010262869.1:0-20876 GCA_025762735.1 Platanus orientalis
GTCCAACCTCGGTTAACCCTACTTTGATTGTCCCTGAACCAGCCCAGTTCACCCCTCATCACCCTCTCAGAAAACCTAGGATTTAAGTTCTCCCCTTCCAACTTACTTCATCCAGCTCCGTCACTTTGCTTTTGCCGCACGTAACCTCCGTCTTGTCTCCCACGCCCCTTCTCCCGCTGTTGTTCTATCCTGTCGGCGCGATTTTCCTCTTCTCCAGTGTTTCTTACTCTTAGCTAACTGAGCCTCCCTAGCCAGTGCTCCAACTCCTTTACGCCTTTTCGGAATCATCAACCTTACTGCATCCGTTACCTGGTTAGCAAAGCACAGTACCAGCAATACTTCCACCCATAACGCTACCCAGAACTCCCACGTGCCACCAATGATGAGGATAGATGACGAGATCTCCTCTTCTCCTGACACCAAGATCCTCACCCATTCCATTGAATTAGATTAAACCTTCCACAGGCATTGCCGATAGCCTAGAATATAAGATGGATCCATCGGTGAATAGGTATGTCGCCTCTCAACCATCAACCACCCTGAGATTGTGTGATCCTCTCGCAACCAAGTCGTGGGTGCCAATGGTCAATCAAAATATAACCCAATCCCTAATCCCTTTTTCCTTCTTGCGAAACTTTATTCGCCTCATTCACTAATTGCAGAACAACAAGGAAAAGGTTATTGCATATCTTGATCCTAATCTCTCCAGACACTTTCCACACTTTCTTCCCCCATGACTCCAACAAAGAGATGCTTTGTTTGTCTACCTCCACCCTCTCAACAAGGCACGCCTGCAGCAAGGTCATCCTACCTCTGGCTTCCTCAGCATCCACCATGATGGTCCATTTCCCCTTCTTTCTCCTCACCTTTGCTGCCTTTTTCCTGCGGCAATTTCTAATTAGTTAGGACCTCTAAGTATCATCGAGGTCCTTCACATACCAGCTTCTTTCGTCTGCTGGATTTAAGAATTCTTCTCAGCTCCTCTCTCTCGTCCTTGCTCGAGAAACTACCTCCAAAAACTTTCGTGCAGTTCCTTTATGTTCACCCCCTTTCTCTATTCCTTAGCAGCCACCCAAGATAGACCACGAAAACTTTTAGGTTTGGAGTACACCATCACAAGAGACCAAGAGTGGAGGTTTTTTCCTTTATGGTTGCTCCAGATAAGGTGGTACTGATTTACCATTGATTGGAAACAGGAATTACAAATGAAAAATAGGTATATAACACGTTCGTGGGTGTCTTCTTCTGTCTTTGGTAGAGAAATAGAAGAATCTTTAAAGTGCAAGTTGCACCACGTCCACAATTTTCCCATAACTAGGAGAGCCAACACAACCAAAGAGATGTCTACTAAAGGAAAAGATAGAAAAACGACTTAGAGTTTATGTATATGATTAAAGAGGAAGATTAGAGAAGAAGATGAAGAGAAAGTGAGAGGGAGAAAAGAGCAGCGTAAGAAAGAGTATGTCTACTCATATGGCTCTTATTTTATTTATATGTACGTATCTTATACACCTAGGCTATGGTGTATAAGACCCTCAAATATAATAGGTACAATAGACTAACAAACACTATATTCCTTCACTCTCCCTCAAGCTAGAGAATATATATCTATCATTCCCAGTTTGTCAGATAAATACATAAAGTGTGCTTCACAAAGACCCTTGGTGAAGATATCTGCTACTTGGTGTTGAGTCTGAATAAACAGTGTGCATATATTCCCTTTCTTGAGATGATGTTTAATAAAATGACGGTCAACCTCCACATGCTTAGTGTGATCATCTTGCATAGGGTCATGTGCAATACTTATGGCTGCCTTATTGTCGCAGTAAAGACGCATGGGTCCTTTCACTAGAAATCCAACTTCTGATTATAACATCTTTAACCACAACAACTCACAAATTCCATGGGCTACAGATCGGAATTCCACTTCAGGACTTGATCTAGCCACCACAACTTGCTTCTTACTTCTCCAAGTGACAAGGATGCCGCCAACAATGAGCAATATCCGGATGTTGATCGGCGATCTGTAAGTGACCTGGCCCAATCAACATCAGTATAAACCTCCACGCATTGGTGATCATGCCTCCTATACAAGAGGCCATTTCCTAGACAGCCCTTCAAGTATCTAAGGATCCAGTATGTTGCTTCTATGTGATCTTGAGTTGGGGCATGTATGACCTGGCTAATGACACTCACTGCATATGTAATATCAGGACGAGTAAGTGACAAGTAAATGAGGCATCCCATTAGCCTCTAGAATCTTCCAACATCAATGAGTCGGTCACTATCATCTTCCTTCAGCTTATGATTTGCCTCAATAGGTGTAGCACAAGGTTTGCAACCTTCCATGCCTGACTCCAACAAATCTAACACATACTTTCTCTATGAGAGAGATGCCTTGTTTTGCTTTGGCAACTTCAATTCCAAGAAAGTATTTCAAGAAGCCCAGGTCTTTAATCTCAAATTCCTATGCTAAGCATCCTTTCAACCGAGCCACTTCAGTCTCATCATTTCCAATGACTACAATGTCATCTACATACACTATCAAGGCTGTAACATTTGTTCCTGTTCCTCTGATGAACAAGGTATGATCAGCCTGAGCTTGTCGGTATCCCAAACATATCATAGCTTATCTGAATCTCTCAAACAATGCACCAGATGACTGCTTAATGCTATACAAGGCCTTGTTTAATTTACAGACTTTCCCATAAGCATTTGTCTTGCAGAAGCCTGGTGGAGTAGCCATATATACCTCCTCCTCTAGATCTCCATGCAAGAAGGCATTCTTCACATCAAATTGGAAGAGGAGCCGATTCTGATTAGCTATTAAGGAGATGAGCACTCTAATTGAGTTCATTTTAGCAACTGGAAAGAATGTTTCTTTATAGTTGATGCCAAAGGTCTGAGTATACCCTTTTACAACTACGTGGGTCTTGTATCGTTCCACAGATCCATAGGACTTATATATAACTGTAAAGACCCACTTGCAGCCCACTAATTTCTGCCCCCTTCGAAGGTTAACTAGCTCCCATGTCTTGTTTTTCTCTAACGCCTGCATTTCCTCAACCATTGCATCCTTCCACTTTGGATGTGTTAGTGCTTCAGGTACACTGTGAGGAACCGAAACAAAGGACAAAGCCACAGAGAAACATCGAAAAGAAGGAGATAGTGCATGATAGGATACAAAATTTAACATAGGGTGTTGAGTGCAGGTTCTAACACATTTTCTTTAAGCTATGGGCATATCCAGATCATCATGCGAATGGGAAGAAGATGTTACCTGACTCTAAGAGTGGGTCATGATGACTCTAAGAGTGGGTCATGAGAATTCAAGTCATGCGTACCTCCTTCTTCTTGGACATCTTTTCTTTGGGGCCCTTGTTTTGTCTTCTTTCATGTATACACATGTTTCTCAAACTCGAACTCCCCCTTTCCACCAACATTACCTCTACCATCAAACTCATATGGTGGTACTAGGGCAGGAATAAGAACTGGGACAGGGATGGACTTGAGCTTGGACATCTCTTCACTACCAAATGTCTCCCCCTGAAGAGATGTGGCAGGAGAAAAGAAAAAGGCAATGGACTCAAAGAAGGTCACATCCCGAGATACAAAATGTCGACGAGTTGGCGGATGAAAACATTTGTACACTCTCGGATTCACCCCATAGCCTAAGAAAACACATTAAGTGCTTTGGGATCCAACTTGGTGAGATCAGATTTGGGTACATGAACATAGCAAATGCAACCGAAGGTTTTTGGTGGCAAGGGAAACAGTGGGGAATCGAGAAACAACACCTCAAGTGGGGATTTATGCACCAGCACCCGCGAGGGCATCCTATTTATGAGATAGGCGGCAGTTTGAATGGCCTCAGACCATAAAGTCTTTGGCACATTCATAGTAAACATAATGGCATGAGGAACTTATAGTAAATGTTGGTTTTTGCATTCCGCCACACCATTTTGCTCAAGAGTGCCCGGGCAGGTGGTCTGATGAGTGATACCAAAAGTATCAAGAAAGGAAGTGAAGTCATGGGGAAAGCACTTGCCCCCATTATCAGACAGCAAAATTTGGACTTTGGGGTTGAATTAGGTAAGAACCACACTGTGAAATGACTGAAAGGCTGCATATACATCACTTTTTTATTTTTTAAGAGGTAAACCCAAGTTGCATGAGAACAGTTATCCACAAAAATTACAAAATAGCGAAACCCAGACAAAGAATTAGTTAGGGAAAGACCCCATACATCAGAATGCACAAGTGAAAAAGAAATAGTATTTTTATTATTATTGCTAATGGGAGAAACAAACCTACAATGTTTAACCAACTAGCAAGGTTCACAAAAGAACTTAAATGTAGAAGAAGAAAAATTGGGAAACATTTTCCTCAACACTGGAAAAGATAAATGACCCAAGTGGCATTGCCAAGTGAATAACTCATCTAATCCTGAGACTGAGGCATTCCTCTTTATTGTTGATGTAGCTACTAACAAACTAAAATCTAAGACATAGAGGCCATCTTGCTCATTCCCCAAACCAATTGTCTTCTTCGTCATCATGTCCTGAAACACACAATGAGACCGGAAAAAAGTGACACAACAGTTAAGATCTTTTGTAATGTGACTGATGGATAGCAAGTTAAGAGTAAACCGAGGAACACGTAATACTAATGACAAACATAGGTCATGGGTGACTGGGATATCTCCCTATCCGACCACAGAGGAAAAAGAACCATCGGCAATGCGGACCTTGTCCTAGCCAAAATTGATACTATAAGATGTGAAGAGAAATGACATACTAGTCATATGATGAGAGGCCCATGAATCAATGATCCAAGAGCATGGAGGATTAGAGACAGGCAGACAAGGTGGATGCAGAGGTACCTGAATATGCGAACGATGAAGTAGGGGCAATGGAAGGATGACTAAGTTGGGAAACAAAGCGACGGAGAGCTGCAATCTCATCACTAGATAGACCTTCATCTGAGGAACTCGGAGGCACAGAGACAATAGTCAATGGAGTCATCTCAGTAGTCAGTGTAGAAGTAGCTTAATGGGCCTGAATCCTGCTAGTCCCAAACCTACCACCTCCTTGACCACTACCAAATCCACCTCGTTGAAACGGACGAGGAGGTAAGTCGGTTGAGGGGCCATGGAGGTCCCAGCAATGATCTTTAGTGTGTCTAGGCCGCCCACAATGTTCACACTTGAGGCAATCTCTATCATTAGAAGGGAAACTTTGGCGTCCACAACATCCACGCTAGGAATTACCACCTCTACCACCTCTAGTGCTGGTGGACACAAATGCGGATTTCTCAAAAGATGGAGAAGGATTCATCACTCCCCAAAGCCTATCCTTACGGTGAATGTATGCAGAAACTTTGTTTAACAATGGCAAAGGGTCATTACCAAGGATGAGGGCCCACACTTGTTCATACTCTGAGTTTAATCTAACCAGAAATTCGAATATTTGTATGTTTTCAACATGTTTATTGTATTTTGTGGCATCTTTCACACAGGTTGGGCGATAAGTGGTGTAATGGTCCAACTCATCCCACATCTTCCGTAACGTTGAGTAATACAGAGCAAGAGGTTGATTGCCTTGTTTAAATTGAGCGATACGCTGCCGAAGGTCATAGACCTTAGCCGAATGACCCATCTCAGAATATGATTTTGCTAAGGCGTCCCATATTTCATGTGCAGTCCCTAAAAACATAAAATGATCACTGATTTCTGGTTTCATGGAACTTAATAACCAATCCATGTCGATCACATTCTCAATCTTTCATTTTCGAAACTTGGGATCAGTCTACTCATGTATCTTAATCTCCCCAATCAGGTACTCCTCGTTGTCCTTCCCTTGTATATAAATAAGAACAGATTTGAACCAAGTACGGTAGTTGCTGCCGTCAAACTTCATAGTAGTGATCTGGACATGGGAAACTTGTATTGTATTGATATCATTCTAACTGCTCTCAACCGTGGTTGGTCTGGACTCTTGGCTTACTTTAGACATGTTGTAGAGATAAACAAAGAATCGCTAGACACAGTCGCAGCACCACTTAGGTACACACTCCCCACCTAATAAAGAAAACACAAACTCAGCTTCAGACACAGCCGCCAGGCACTTCCACGAAACGACTACAACCTACTAACTGCAACCAATCGCCTCAGGAGAGCACTACCCCTTACACGGTCTTAGGGACCCATTGGCAGCACTTGAGCCATTGAAAAAACATGAAAACCATACCTAGCGTCAATTGTAGCATGGAAGAACAGTTACAGATTTGGGGCTTCTTCACCAAATCTCATAAGGCTAGTAATATTCGGTCCTCTAATGTTCTAAGCACTGAAAAATCACACACACAGAAGGCTAGGAGCCCAGGGTACGATTTTGACACCCTGTACGTGAGGAGCACACCACCGGTGGCACTTCAAGGAGAGGAAACTCACTACCGTGACTTCAAACCTCAAATAAATTGAGATTGGCCACTTCCTATAGGGTCGATCCCCTAAACGACCCATCCTTTGTCGAAAAATTGAATCGAAATCTCCTCTTGTGTCCGGAATGATCAGATCTATGATTTTTGGGGTTTTTCCGCACCCTGAGAAGATCTGTTCGAAAATAACATCTCTTGTGATAAAAAAACTTTCGAAAAAATAGTGATAATTACTAGGACATTTCCATGATTCAAACCCTAGGGTTCACTTTGTCTGATAGTCGTACGGACTGCTGACGTTAGCAGTACGGATGCTGACATCAGCCTCATTTCCTGAGCCCCCTTCAACTTCCTTCAAGGTGGATCGATACTCTGATACTAGCTCAGATTTTATGTATATGATTAAAGAGGAAGATTAGAGAAGAAGAGGAAGATTAGAGAAAAAGATGAAGAGAGAGAAAGTGAGAGGGAGAAAAGAGCAATGTATGAGAGAGTATGTCCACTTGTACAGCTCTTATTTTATTTACATGTAGGTATCTTATACACCTAGGCTACGGTGTATAAGACCCTCAAATATAATAGATACAATAGACTAGTCAACACTATATTCCTTTAAAAGGGGTCATAGGCAACCTATTTACAAAGAACACAGTTTCTTAAGATTTTTGGTCATTCAGGGTCTGTTGGGCTCATGGTTCTGCTTGGGGGTTATTTCAGTCTTGCAGTCATTGGAACTGAGTTGACTCCCACCCCCACATACATTGTTTCTAGGGGTTTTTTAGTTGTTTCCTCTGGCTGGGTTTTCTAGTTGATGGGTTAAGTTTGATTGGAGGCTCGTGTAGCTGGTGACGGGTAAGCTTATTTATTCTTTGACGGGAATTTTCCTTTTTGTTAAACTTGGCTTAGCCTAGGCTTTTGTTTGTTTGAAGGTTTTGCAACCACTTGTGAGTTTTTTTTTTTTTTTTTTGGGGGATAATCAACCACTTGTGAGTTTCTCTTATTGTTTTTTGACCCTTCCTACAGTGGAACTATGGTCTCAGCACATATATACCACTTATAGACTCACTTTATTACTAAAACCTACCAAATTTTGAGGTGACCTGGATTATGCAAAAGGAATCTTGGGTGCTCGCGGTCACATTTTGTGGAAGATAAACATCCTATTTGTTGGGTATGTAGAAAGAATGTAATAGGAAAATATTTGATGATATAACTCAATCAGTGCCAAGAATTCATGTGCACATTGGACCCCTTAAACGAGATTAAGCTTTTGTACTAAAAGAATTCAGTATGCAGATTCATTATCTTTCATATCAAATTAAAGATCTTTGCTTGTTTGAAAAGGATCCTTTTGTATAGCAATACATTCTATATTTTCATCTTAAACGAACAGAATGCTTTTAACAAAAGGAACAAGATTTTGAGTTTGATGCATATTTTTCTCTAGGGAGTTATGAATATTTTGAGGAAACTTCGCTGGAATGTTGCAAATAATGGAAAACTGTAAAAAAATTCGCTATTAGTCACAGTTAAAATTTCTCAAAATTCCTCTGGAATGTTTCAAAACAATGGAAAAACTGTAAAAAAAATTCTATTAGTCATAGTTAAAATTTTTAATGAAACTTCAGGGAATGATAAGAGAGCAAGATTACAAAACAGAAAAAAAAACACTATAACTACTAAACATGTTAAATTTCATGATAGCTTATTATGTAGGTGATCTTAAATTCGTCTTTTTGTAAACAAATTTAATTAAAAAGCAATGCCAAAGTTTACCTAGTGCACAAATATCTAATTTATGTATATATGTATATGTTTAATAAATAAAAAATTAATAGTACCTTTTACCACAAAGAATTTGATTTTTACTCTAGAATCAACAAAACAAAAAAAATGTGGGCATCTCCAACAACACAAGCAGCATTATTCGCTACCCACCCAAGAAGCAAAAGATTCGATAAAGCAAAATAATGGATTTGTGGTGGGTTTTTAGCTTGAACGAATCAATTCTAGTCAAAAGTATATATATTCAAAATTTCATCAAAAATTTGCCAATCTTTTGCTAATATTGGTAAAATTTCACCGAAATTTTGGAATTAGGAAATTTTATCTCCCCTTGGTTTTTCATTTCACCACCCATAAGAAAATTTCAACAAATTTTGCTGAAATTTTGAACCATGCTTTTAACACTAGCAGTAACAATAATGAAAATAATGAATCCGGGTCCAGCAAAGTTTAGGTGTGTTATAAGAGACCATGAAAGAAAAGTTATTTGGGCTGTTTGCGGTCCCTTGGGTTCTTGTGATTCCACAAAGGTTGTGGCTATGGGGCTTCTCATGGGGTTGTGTGATCATAAAAATTTGGGGATTAGGAATTGCATTGTGGAAGGTGATTCAGTTGTGTGATTAGTTGGGAAAAAAAGAAAGAGTACCTGCAAGTGAGAAAACAAGAAGAAACAGAGGAGAAAGGGGAAGAACAAGAGAGAGAATATGAGAGAGAGTTATGCGATGTATTACTTGGATACCTGCAAGTGAGAAAATGAGAAGAAAAAGAGGAGAAAGAGGAAGAACAAGACAGAGAATATGAGAGAGTCGAGCGATGTATCTTGTGAGAATAGCATATGTTAGAGATGTTCTCTACATACTAGGTATTTATTCATGAACTCTTATACACCAATACTTGGGTCTATATACATAGATACATTACGACATAAATACCCTTCTACACATACGCCTACACTCCCCCTCAAGCTGGGGAATAGATATTGAGAATTCCCAGTTTGCCTACAAGATACTGAAAATGTGCCCCACTAAGTCCTTTAGTAAAGATATCAACCAGTTGATCATGAGTGTGAACAAAAGGAGTACAAAGGGTCCCTTCTTAAGATGGTCTTTACTAAAGTGATGATCAATCTCCACACGTTTAGTATGATCATGTTGCACAGGGTCATGTGCAATGCTAACTATGGCTTTGTTGTCACAGTAAAGACGTATAGGTCCCTTTACGGAAAATCCCACTACGGATAACAACTTTTTTAACCACAATGATTCACAAATCCCATGAGCCATCGATCTGAATTCTGTCTCAACACTGAATCGGGCAACTACAGATTGTTTCTTACTTCGCCATGTTACTAAATTACCTCCAACAAACGAACAATATCCAAATATAGACCGGTGGTCAACAACTGACCCTGCCCAATCAGCATCAGCGTAAACCTCAACACGGTGTCCATATCTCCTACATAAGAGACCCATTCCCGGGCAGGCCTTTAAATATTTGAGAATTCGATAGACAGCCTCTATATGGTCTTGGGTAGGTGCATGCATAAATTGACTGACCACACCAATGGCATAGGTAATGTCTAGGCAAGTAAGAGAGATAAATGAGACGCCCTACCAACCTCTGAAATCTACCAGCATCAATAAGTCATGCATTATCATTCTCCTTAAGGCGATAATTCATCTCAATGGGTGTAGCACAAGGCTTACAACCTTCCATGCCCGAGTCCTTTAACAAATCCAACACATATTTCCCCTGACAAAGAAAGATGCCCCGTCGGGCTTTGGCAACCTCAATTCCAAGAAAGTATTTTGGAGAGCCAAGGTCCTTAATTTCGAATTCCTATGCGAGACTTCCTTTCAACCGTGCCACTTCAACCCCATCATTACCCATGACCATAATGTCATCGACATATACTAGCAATGTTGTTATCTTGGAACCCTGTCTTTTAACGAACAAGGTGTGATCGGCCTCCGATTGCATGTAGCCAAACTTCAACATAGTAAGATCTAAATCACTCAAACCAAGCACGAGGTGATTGCTTCAAGCCATATAAGGTTTTCTTCAACTTACAGGCATTCCCATCAGCATTCGGTAAAGTAAAGCCTGGTGGAGTAGTCATATAGACCTCTTCCTCTAATACACCATATAGGAAGGCATTCTTCACATTAAATTGGAAAAGTGGCAAATTCTAGTTCGCTATCAAGGAAATAAGCACCCCTACCGAATTTATTTTGGAGACAGGAGCAAATGTCTCCTAATAGTCAATGCCAAATGTCTGAGTAAAGCCTTTGGCAATGACGCATACTTTATACCTCTCCACAGAGCCATCCGGCTTGTATTTGACTGTGAATACCCACTTACATCCCACCAGTTTCTTTCCTCGAGGAAGATCAACCAACTCCCACGTATTGTTTTTTTCTAATGCCTTTGTTTCCTCCACCATTGCATCCTTCCATTCTGGTTGTGCTAAAGCTTCAAGTACACTGTGAGGAATAGACATAGAAGACAAGGCCACAAAGAAGCTACGAACAGAGTGTGATAAGGAGTCATAGGACACAAAATTGGATATAGGGTGTTGTGTACAAGTCCGAACACCCTTTCTAGGCAGGTCCAAATTATCATGAAGTGGAGAAGGAGAAGAAGTGTTATTACCTTGCTCAGGTTGCTCAGGAATTGGCTCAGAAATTGACGTCTGGAGTGAGTCATGAGAATTCTAGTCCTGAGTTCCTCCTTCATCCTCTTGTGCTCTATGTTTCGGCCGTTGCGTATACTCCTGTAACTCCCCCTTTTTACCAAGACTACTGCCATCGAACTGATATGATGGAACTTGGACAGGAATAGGGATAGGAAGTAGAGTAATACTGTTAAACTCTGCATTGACAAACGGCTCCCCCTGAAGAGAAATTCCAGGTGAAGGGAAGAAAGGAATGGACTCAAAAAAGGTTACATCCCGAGAAACAAAGTAGCAACAAGTCAGTGGATGAAAGCATATATACCCTTTCTAATTCACCCCATAGCCCAAAAAAACACACTTAAAGTGCCTTTGGGTCTAATTTGGTTCGATCAAATTTGAGTACATGGACATAGCAGATGTAGCCAAAGGTCTTGGGTGGTAAGGGAAACACTTAAGAGTTGGGAAACAAGCTTTTGACGAGGGACTAATGAGCAAAAACACAGGAAGGCATCCAATTAATCAAGCAGCTATTTAAATGGCCTCAGACCAAAAAGTCTATGGCACATTCATTGTAAACATGATCGCACAAGAAATCTCCAATAAGTGTCTATTCTTATGTTCAGCTACCCCATTCGCTTAAGGGTGCCCAAGCAGCTAGTTTGGCGAATGATGCTAAATGTATCAAGGAAATAGGAAAAATCCTGAGAGAGATATTCGTTACCATTGTCTGACCGGAGAACTTGAAGTTTGGTGTTAAACTGAGTGGTAACCATACTATGAAAAGAGTTAAAAGAGGCACAAACATCACTTTTCTTCAACATATAAACCCATCCACAAATGTCACAAAGTATCGAAAGCCAGACAAAGAGTTTGTAGAAGAGAGTCCCCACACATCAGAGTGCACAAGAGAAAAATGAACATCATTTTTTTTATTATTAGTAAGAGGATAAACAGGCCTACATTGCTTAGCCAATTGGTATGGCTCACAAAAGAAATTAAACTTGGAATAAGAAAACTGAGGAAACATTTTCTTCAACATAGAAAAAGACAAATGACCCAAACAATGATGCCAAGTGAACAACTCATCTGATCCAGGAGAAACGTCCCGCTTTATTGCTGGAGTAGCTACTAGGAAACTAGTATGTAAAAGGTAGAGGACATCCTTCTTATGCCCCAAACCAATTGTCATCTTCGTCACCATGTCCTGAAACACACAATGGGAAGGAAAAAAGATAACACAACAGTTAAGAGCTTTAGTAATATGACCAATGGATAGTAAATTAAGATTGAACTGAGGAACATGCAACACAGATGACAAGCATAGATCAGTGGTGAGAGGAATATCACCCTGTCCAGCTATAGAAGACAATGAACCATCTGCAATTCGAACTTTGTCCCTGCCTAAACAAATATTATAAGAGGTACAAAGAGATGGCATACCAGTCATATGATAGGAGGCCCCAAAATCAATAATCCAGGAGCTTGGGTGACTAGAAGCAAAGGCAGACAAAGCAAATGTAGATGTACCTAAATATGCAAAGGATGAAAATGGAGCACCGGAAGGATGGTCCAAATGAGAGACAAAGTGTCCAATGCCTCAATCTCCTCTCCATATAGGCCCCCATCTTACGAATTAGAGGGCATAGAGGTCAGAGTTGCCATTTCTGTAGGTGAAGTCACTTGTCTTCTTACTTAAACTAAGCAACATGCTGTCTCAACTCATACACCTTGGCCGAATGGCCCATCTGAGATTAAGATTTTGCTAAGGCATCCCATATCTAATGGGCTGTTTCTAAAAACAAGAAGTGATCACTGAATTCTGGCTTCATGGAGTTCAATAGCCACCCCATGACAGTTGCATTCTCCATTTTCCACTTCCAATAACCATGGTTCAAAATCTCATGTGAGACATATCGGTATCACAGGTATGCGGCACAAAGGGGTCATGTTCAACGAAAAAACAGGTCCTTTAAAAGATCTCACAAGACGTCTCGCGTCTCACGCACCCATCTCGTGAAATCATAGTCATTTTGGCTTTTTTCCCTTAAAATATCAGGTGAGATAGAGACAGGGAGTCGCATCTCAGAGCAGAGGAACACACCATATCACAGCTCTTTAAAACCATTAAAAATCCTTTTTTTTTTTTACAATTTCTTGCTAGATTTAGCTTCTATAGCCTAAATCTAGGACTCCACTTGAATCCATTTCGTTTGAGAAGGGATGATTTGAGTCAGATCGAATGATCGAACCTGAAACCCCAAATCTCGACAAAAACTTTGGTAAAATCTCTATTTCTTCTCTAATCCTTGTAAATTTTGTATATGTTATACATTTCTAATAGATCTATACATTCATGGAAAAAAATATTTATTTATTCAAAAAAATTAAAAAAATTAAAGAAAATTCAAAAAATTATATGAAATGAGCGTTGTTTGGTCTAATTTTTTTAATATGGCATACTATACACCATTGTGCACATAATATGTCATTTTGGTAGATTTATGAAAAATATATATATATTTTTGTATTTATTAATAATTAAAAAATTCCAAAAAATGCCAAAAAGTAAGAAAAAATTCAGTTTATACATTTGTATTATTGATTATGTTTTATAGATGTGGATTTATAGCTTTATTTTGCAATGTGTAGTGTAATTTACTTATTTATCAACCTCTTAACACTTAAAATTCTGTATATGTACGATAATGAGTGTCATGTGGGTACCGATTCCCAACTATTGATATCCAAGTGTATAATGAAATACAATGATTTATAAGTGTTTAATAATGTTTATTATAGCATTTTCTTATATTACATTAAAAAACTTTAAGGCTTACATAGTGTTTCCATAGATCCCATAGGCGACAACGTATGGCATAAAGGTGACGGTTCTTTCAACCATCATCGATGGTTGTTTCCTATATTTAATGATTCCTAAGTGTAAATTAGTAATTATTCTATCAAATCCTGAAGTTTCAAATAAAAATTCTTTCATTTGACCTGTCTCTCAGTTTTGGATGTCTGTCCACAATAAGCTACGAGACACGAGACATCTTCGTCTGTTGGAGCTGCGATACAAGTCGCGATAACATGATTTTGAACCTTGTTCTAAACTTGATATTTACTTCTAATTAAAAGTTTTTAGTTGCTAAAACATGTAGATTCATCCATGTTTTTCTAAGAAGATTTTCAAATTGAATTTTATGGATTTACACATGATATTTGATGTATTTTGGCTATTATGCTTCGATTCATATTTGTATTCAAATGGGAAATGTTCTGAATTAAATAGTTCCTCATGTGCTCTCTAGCTAAGTCAAACATCTTGTATTGTATTTTTGTTTCTAGTTTTGACTTCAATTATGAGATTAATATATGAATCCAACTTGTATTAACTTCATATTGGTAAATGAATAGCTAAGTTACATGAATATATTTTGATAGCTTCGATTGGATTCATCCCATGGATTGTGAAGATAGAATTATTATATATGAATACATGTTTGATTTCCGATCATATTTGTTTGTATATGATGAGACCCCTATGTGGGTTAGCCTTAAATGTCCTAAAGACCGCTTTGTGGGTTGACCTTTAGGTATCAGAGACCCATTCGTGGGTTGGTCCTTGTGGCCCTGGAGACTCTTTTGTGTGTTGGCCTTTATGGCATTGGAAACTCATTCATTGGTTGACCCTTGTGGACCTGGAGACCCCTTAGTGAGTAGGCTTTTATGGCATCAAAGACTCTCTATATGGGTTGATATTAGATATGTTATGGTTTTTACTAGAGATTTATTATGGATTGTTTGGTTTTATCGGAGATCCTTATAACTGCTTTTGTTTATTGGAGACTCTTCATAGATTGTATATCGGAAACCCTTATGGGTTGTTATATGTATATGTTTTGAAAAGAAAGCTCAGATTCCCGTAATTTGTTCAAGCATCCTTATACGTTGCACTTTTTTTTTTGGAAAGATGACTAGTATAAGCTTTGTTTTGGATCATGATTATGAATATATGTATGTTTTGAAAGTAATTGCATATAGTACTTGAAATGCATATGTAGCTCTTTACACTGCCATGGATTTTATAAACTGTATTTGTGTTTGTCTTGACCCTATTTTGTTGTATGTTTTGTATGATTACTTATGAATCTGTAAAGCTCACCCATGTGACAACATTTTTAGATTGAGGCTTAATGGACATGTACATCTTGTAGATCACAACAGAGATTGGTAGAAGAGAACTTGAGAACTCATCTTTTAGTTTGATTCTATCGTATTATAAATTGAACTTATATTTAGTTACTGAGACCATGTCACTAGAGAAGCTTTATTTTGATTAACGCAAAAATTAAGGAATTGTATGAGATTTACTTCGGATGACGGTTCTCATGAGAGAATCTACTTCTATGATAGTAGACGAATGAGTTTTAGAATAAATAGCATGTTTGATAGGTGTCTCTTATTTTCCGCTGCCCAAATGAGAAATATGTTTAGTACAGGATTATATTCCACTGCTAAAAGTTATTATTGTTACCCAAATGAAGTGATAAAGGTAAGAAAGATAAGGGAATGATTGCATGAATAACTAGATTGATGTATGTCTTTAAATTCTGTTGCAAATGATAAGATAATGAATATATTATCTGATGTGTGTATATGTGATGAATATAAGATTTAGGGATGAGACCAAATGTCTCTTAAGTATAAGTTTTAGAGATAAGGAAGAAGGAGAAATGTCACACTCCGAATCCGGGATTGTCCCAATGTGAGGTCTGGGTTCGGGGCATGACAATTGTAAGTTATTTAAAGAGACTTAGTCCCGACAATTTAGTAGTGAAGATTTTGAATTGAAACTGTGTTCAAGCTTTGTCTTGTGGGTGTCATGAGTTGAGGCTTGGCCTCCCCAAAAAACCCCTTGTTTGTGTTTTCTTGTTGTTTCTTCTTATTATATTTTCTGTTTATCCATTCTCTGAGATTTCTTTTGGATTGGAGCTGCTGTTTCTCTGGTTATTCTCTGAGATTCTGCTACAAGTGTTTTACTGTGGTGTGGCCATTAAAAGAGGACTGCAACCATCATCTCATGGACTGTTCATGTTAGAGTTCTGCTGAAGATTCAACTCTTGAATCGGATTCTGTTCTGGCCATTTCAAAAGCATTCTTTAAGCGGAGTATTTTGGGCTCCGTTGCAAACTGTTTAGTGTTAAGACATTTCCCCAATAAACCATCCATATGAGATAAGTAACCTTAGACGATAACTTTAACTTCCATATTATCTTAGTTGATTTCATAGCTAGACTTGGTCCCATTAGAGACATAAGCTGATGTGACTGAGAAGCATCCTAATTTCTATCTAACCCACCATATGCCATCTTCCTTAGTAATCTTGCCTAATTTGACACTTTGCAGCTGCTGTAGTAAGCTTGTAATAGGTTCCATTTCCCAATCATTCAATGCTCTCCTTATATTAAGGTTCTAGTTCCTTAATATTCCTTCCATCTGCAAGTGTTCCATCACTGTTCCATCCTTTTTCAAAGCCATGTAAAAAATCATTGGATATTATCCTTCAAAAATTTAATTTAATCCCCCCTCTCAACTATAATGTTGATTCTATCATTGAAAAAGCTTAATTCTTTAAGGATGCCGTTTCACACTCCAACACCATAAGCTTTTTCCGTTGTATTACTAAACCAGCCTGACGCGTGAACTCCATATTTGGCAGCTATGATTAATCTCCATAAGGCATGCTTATTAGTTGCAAATTGCCGTAACCATTTAGCTAGTAAGGCTCTATTAGTGCTCTTCAAAGATCAAACTTCTAACCTTCCATACATTGTAGACTGGCATATATGCTTCCAACTAATCAAAGGAAATTTTGTACTACCATCAAATATGTCCCACAAAAATCGTCTCATGATTGTCTATAACTGCTTCACAGCATTGCAAGGGGCTGAAAATATGGGAAAAGTATATAGCAGCATGTTGGTCATGACACTTTAATTAGAGTGAACTTTCCTTCTTTTGACAAATACCTCCCTTTCCATGTCAACAACCTCTTCTCCAATATTTCAATGACTAGATCCCCTATTTTCTTAGATCTATAGCTTTTGCCCAGGGGTAAACCCAAATAGGTAGAACGAAGAGAAGCCGGTTGGCACACCATTATTTCTGCTAGAGCATCAACTGATTGGGTGCACCCAACCCCCATTAATTTAGGTTATAAAAATTGATTTTGAGACCTGTGACTGCTTTAATGTTCAACAAAATCCATCTTATATTCTTCACTTATTCAGCATCACCCTCCATCAGAAACAAAAAGTCATCTGTAAACTGCAATAAGGAAATGGATGGGTCCGATGGACTGAGTGTACAACCTCTCACCAATCCTTCTCTCTACTTTGACCACCAATCTACTCATTTTCTTTATCACAATATTAAATAAGAGTGCCAATAGTGGATCCCCATATCGCAATCCCCTACTACTTCTAGAAAAAATTTCTCTGGGAACCATTAATCATGATCGAGAAAGATGTCGTAAATATACATATCTTGATCCAGTTACACCATCTTCGACCGAATCCCATTATAATCATCAGGTCTTCTAGGAAAGCTCAACAAACATGGTTGTACGCTTTTTCCATATCAAACTAAGACAAAATCCCTTCATTTTTCTTCTTTGTCCAAAAGTATATACACTCATTTGTAATTAACGAACAATCCATGATCTACCTACCTCGCATAAAAGCATTTTGATTCAGTCCAATAATAACATCCATAACTGCCTCCAGTCTGTGTGTTAAACATTTGGATTTAATTTTGTAAACAATGCTAAGAAGATTTATTGGAAGAAAATGTTTTATCCCCACTGCCTCTTTCTTTTTTGGTATAAGGGTCACAAATGTCGAGTTTAACATAATGCTACCTTCTTATGAAACTCTTCCACCACCTTCATAGTATCTTCCCCCATTATTGACCAAAACACCTTAAATACCTTCATTGGAAACCCAACAAGGCCTGGAGCTTTATCTTCAGCAGAGATTTAATTGCCTCTAAGACTTCATCCTCTTCGAATGGTTGGTCTAGCCAAATTGTTTTCTCCATAGGTATTTGGTTAAACTCAACTAGCCTTGGTCTCCACCTTTCCTCTTCAGAATATAAATATTTATAATAACTTTCAATCAACATTTCAATTCACTTCTCATCCATCTCCCACCCCTTTTCAGTTTTCAATCTTGTTATATGTTTGGATTTGGACCTCATGTTTGCTAGCTCATGAAAAAACTTTGTATTCGCATCCCCTTCCTCTAGCCAAGTAATTCTAGTTTTTTTTTTTTTTTTAATCTCCGTGAAATCTCTTCCATCTGTAACCATTTTATATATTTTCTCCGCTCTTCTTCTCTAGTTATGGACTCCTTAGAAATCACTCCTTGTTCTTTAAAGTCGATTTCAACCGCTTTCCAAAAACAACCCATCTTACGCTCTTCTACCCTTCCCAGCACCTCTTTATTCAATTTTCTGATCATCTTTCAATGCCTTGAGTTTCTGTTTTACCACAAAGCTGGTTGTGTGCTTCAAAATGAAATGATGTCCACCATTTTACCATCTTTTCCTTGAATCCATTCACCTTTAGGCACATTAACTTGAATCTGAATGGGCAAGGACTTCATTTTCGAGTTAAATGATGTAATAGGATAGGGCTATGGTTTGACACTAGATTAGGAAGTGCAATTTTCTATATTTTAATATATTGCTCCTCCTATGTTGTGGATATCAAGAATTTGTCCAAACGGCTCATTGAAGGATTATTTTGTTTGTTTGTCCATATATATAGTGTTCCTTGCAGAGGTAGGTCAACCAATTCTTACAATTCAATAAATTCTGAAAATGTTTTCATCTGATTTGTAATGCCATGGTTACCCCTCTTTTCAAATAGATACCACACTATGTTAAAATCTCCTCTTATACACCATGGTGCCTTCAATTGTCTCTTTATTTTATTCAAATCCTCCCATAATTCCTTCCTTTGATTAGCATGTGGAGGACTGTAGACTCCTGTGAATACCTACTCAAAATTATCCTTCATTGTTTTACACCTTATTGAACTAGAGGAGACATCTACTCCATGCCATTAGTAACCCTCCTGCTCTCCCTACTGTTGCCTTATGTATGTAGCTCCATCTTCTTCTTCCCCACAACTGACTCGCATCCATTAGGCCAAAGGTCTCCATTTTGGTCTCCTATAAAACTAGCAGATCTCTCTTCCATCTTTTGCAAACATCTTTCACACTAGTTCTCTTCTCTTGACTCCCCAAAGAGTAGAAGTAGAGAATGTAAAGGACATAGTTCTTGGCTATGGAAGAGTTTAAGAAGAGGTAGAATTGTTTTTGAAAGGTCTAAGATGGGAGGTAGGAAATGGGGGGAAATTAACTTATGGGAAAGTCCTTGGATATCCTCAAATCTAGCCTTCAAACTACAAACAATAAAACTTTAAAACTCTTTCCTGGAAAAAGTAAAGATATCTTATGATGAGGACATCATGGCCGAGATGATTGGGTTATGTTTATAGCTATTTTAGTTGTTCTATTTATTTATTTTATGTTATTTGTATCTCTTGTAAAGGGAGGACACATAATTTTGAGGGTATTTTAGTCTTAGTAGTTTATTAGGGTCCTTTTTGTCTTCTATTTGTAGTTGGGGGTATTTATGTTATATGTAATGGGGGTGTTTAGGGGTAGAATAGGAAGTTTACCACAACGATCAATGATATCGTCACCCAAATCAGCTGTCATCACTTTCTTGTCACCACAATGTCAAGATTGTGCTATAGTCAGTTGTTTCAAATATGCTTCCATAACCACATTCTTGAGGGGACATTTGTAGGCACCTAAAATTTGTGCAAATTGGGAATAAAGGCCTACACCCTTAACAAAATTACGTAAAAGTCTTTAAATGCATATATGGGCCCTAAACACAAAATTAGGCCTTAGTGATGCAACAACCATTGTGGCTTAGGCGTGGGATTATAGACCACAACCAATGAACTAATAAACCCAAGTACCTCAAGCCCATAAGCATGCCAACAAACCCATGAAAAATAGTCAAAGTCTACAGGTGTACATGGGCAGGGTCTGAGCCACGCGTCAGTAAGCTTGGGTGTTGGCACAGATTTTTAATCTACATGAGTAACCATACTCTTTCCAACATCAAATCATTATCTTAACGAACAGTGATGCAATGAACATTTAATGTGCATGGAACAAACATAATGATGCTGACATCAGTTATTACACATGGCATAATCCAGACGTATGAGTACAAACCTGCCTAGTAAACTTCCCAAAAAGTAACACATGGCAAAAAACATCATTTCTTGTGATACAAAATGCATTTTAGCGAGTAAATACTTAGAAAGATGACATGTGGCATATTACTCGACCGGATAAAATCGCAAAAACATTCAAATATCTCCATACAACATATAACATGTGACAAAGAATGAAATGAAGTCCATCACATATATGTCAACACAATATGCAATATGACTCATGCAAATAAAATCAAGTTGTATCAGTAAAAAAAAAATTGCAAATGGTATTAACAATGACACACGTCATTTTGTGAATTCTTGTGAGTCAATGACACATGTCCAACACTTAGAAGGGAAACTCGGAAATAGCAGAGTTCAATCAAACACTACAGACAATAGATGTGGTTTCATTTGATTTGCTCTTCTTACGATATACGGTTTTGAAAAACACCCAGATTTCTATGTAAAATCTAATAAGGTGGTTATGTTGGAGCCAAAATAAAAGTGGGACCCACATGGGTTTGTGTTCACCTCAATGAGGAGAATGACTCCATATGATTGGATGCTCAAAACTGTCAATGGGTGAATGAGAATTGTCTCCAAAAGTGCCTAGTTGATCACTAGTAAAACTGGTAAAAGTGTGTGAAATTTGAATAGTCCCACATGGACTAG
>JAOXJP010262879.1:0-20876 GCA_025762735.1 Platanus orientalis
ATGTAGTCTGTCTTGGAAAGGAAGATCTATTGTCTTTTAAAGAAGCAATGCCATCCTATAATGTTGTCTTTTAGAAAGAAGAAGTGATGACGAGATGAACTCAATTATGTCCAACCAAACATTGGTGCTGGTAGATCTACCTTAGGGTTGCAAACTCATCGGTTGCAAGTGAGTTTTCAGGAAAAAACTTAATTAGATCAGATGGTACACTTGAAAGCTTAAGGCCATGCTATGGGGTGCAGAGAGGACTTTGACTACTTTGATATTTATGCCCCTATAGTGAGAATATTGACTATCAGGTTGTTGATAAAGCAGCTGCAATAAAGAATTTGATTATTCATCAAATGAATATAAAGATCACATTTTTTAATGACCAACTAGAAGAAGAAATTTACATAAAGCATCTTGACGGTTTTGTCGTGTTAGGACAGAAAAAAGTATGCAAGTTAATAACACCCTTATACAGATTGATACAAGCACCAAAGTAGTGGCATGATAAATTTCGAACTACTCTTCTTGGAATTGGATTTAAATCCAATAATGGAAATAGATGTATATATAGTAAGACTATCGAAGAGTCATGTGTGATAATCAATTTGTATTTTTTTTATATGCTCATCTTTGGTGCTGATATTCACTATGTCAATGACACTAAGAGGTTTCTATTTTGGGTGCTTGGTATGACGGACTTAGGGGTTGCCAAAGTGATTCTGGGAATGAAGATTATAAAAAATGACGATGGGATTGTTATCATACAATCAGAGTATATTGTGAAATTTCTCGAAAGATTTGGTATGTACGAATGTACTCTAGCATCTATACCTATTAACACGAGTGTCAAGTTGACAAAAAATAGAGGTTGACATATATCTCAATACAAGTATCCATCGATAGTTGGTGCGTGATGTACGTCATATATTGCACTAGGGCGAACATTACCTTTGCAGTTGTAATGTTGAGTAAATATACAAGTGATCTAGGTAGTGAGTACTAAAGTGCTTTGTTTATGGTTTTAAGGTACTTAAAGAATACAATGAACTATGGTATCCATTATAAAAGATATCTAGTTGTTGTTGAGGGACACTGTAATGTTACTTGGAATTTAGATTTCAATGACTTTAAATTTATGATAGCCTAGATATACACATTGACAGTAGGTGTAATCTCCTAGAAGTCAAAAGTAACAAACATGTTTGACTCATTCAACAATGGATTCAAAGTTTGTTGTGATCTCATCATATAGTGAGGAAGTTGAGTGGTTAAGGAATGTATTGGTAGATGTACTGAAAGAATACAATGAGAATTATAATCAAAAGTCCAGGATGATACGACTAAAGCATAATCACAAAGGGATCTAATAACCAATGGCATAGTAGCCATACAGTATATGAAGTCTATTGAGAATATCTACATACCTTGGTAAGGAGTTAACTTCCATTACGCTAAAGGGAATGAGATTGTTAAGCCTATAGGTGATAAAGGTGAACACTCAATCTAGTTGACCAATGTCATAGTAACCATATAGTATGTGAAGTATATTGAGAATATCTAAAGACCTTGGGAAGGAGTTAACTTCCATTACGTCAAAGGGAATGGGACTATTAAGCTTATAGGTGATATTGGTGAACACTCAATCTAGCTGTTTAGGTTCAATGGGAAATTGACTTGACTACCTAAAGGTTCAATGGGAAAACAAGTTGTGTATTGCTGGAAAAGCATAAATTTTTCTTTAAAGAAAAAGTTTGCTTCTATGGTGATCCTGTAATTTTGTATCCTTTAGATGAGTAATACTTAAGTCTGTAGTTAGGGACTGCAGATGAGAGGATGAGGAGTAAGTTCTATTAATGAGTTTTGGTAGACTCTAGGTTGGGTTGAAATAATACCCGTGTTGAGTTAAAACATACTTTGGATGAGTTGAAACATACTCTAGTTGAGCTGAAACATGCTCCATTTTGGTTGAAACATATCCTAGTTGAGTTTAAACACATTCTTGATGGTTCTTGAAAGAGTTCCTTAAAACCCAAGTCAACGATGCCAAGTAAGAAACTCACCTTTTTGAGTGTAGAAGCAGGTCACTTTCTATGAGATTTGAGCTATCTCTAGAGCGCTCAATAAACCTTGGATAGAGCACAAACCCTATAGTGTTGAGCTTTATGTTGTGTAAACCCTCTCAAGAGGATTGTGCTTGTATAAAGCTAAATTTTTTTTGTTATAACAAGCTAGGTTTGTCAAATGAGATTACAAACTTCCAGTTATAAGGTACTCGACTGATTCTCAAATGGACAGCAACCTGTTACACAAGATGTCATCCACCATGTACTAATGCATAGGGGACCTCTCTTATTACCCATAAATACATGTTTCTAAACATTTTCAAAAACAAATGGGGGGATTGTTGAAAAGTAAGCTTTGATAGATCTCACAGCTTCCCTATTTACCATTTTTTGTGTTTTTTAAAAATTTTCTTTACTTATTTGTGCAGTCTCACATTGGTTTGCTTAGAAAACCATATGCAATGTATAAGATATCACATCCTATTCACTTGTGAATTTTGGAGAGCACTCTTCTTTGTAGTGGCGACACACAATGCCTTGCCCATACACACACGTTTACACGCACGTGCATGTGCATGAGCATGGGTGTGGATTCAGACAAGGTCAAGGATTTTTGTGCAAGGGTGCTTGAGGTGCACTTTTCACTTCACACGTGAAAATTGTCACAGAATTGCATTAAGGCTCATAAGATTCCTTTTCGGCGGTCTAGGCATGCTCTTATGGAATCCAGTTTAATCGTGATTGTTTGGTCCGTTAAGGGACTGGTTCGCGACTGAAACTAGAATGTGTGGTTCATAATTGAACTTGAGTTGGCTTAAGGATCATGAATAAGTGTTGTTAGGATGCGTCTCAAGTAACAAGTCTACTTCAACATGGGAACCGTGGGTGGCCATGGATAGCGATTGAAGCCCAGTCAATCATGGGTGAGCCAGTCTCTCAATTGAGGCCTATCAGGCCTAGGATTGTGACTAAACTAGGTTTGTGATTAGGATTCATTGTGGATAGGTTAGGATTAGTCACGAATGGACCAAAATATCTTAAATGAAGCCTGCTGCACAAGTAAGCTTATTTAGAGACCATATCTCACCTTGGGAAAGGCCCAGTTACTGAAATTTGGTCTGAATGATGTTCTTTAAGAAATGGACACGTAATGGGTAGTTAGTGAGATGGTATTGGAGCCCATCATCCCTATAAAATGATGAGAAAATGGGTTAAAACGCATTCATACGACTAAGGCATACAAATTGGGCTAAGAATAGAGTGTTAAAATAGTGAACATAGAAGATGAAGAGAAGGAGAGAAGACAACCATTGAAGACCTCTTTCTCCTCTTATTTTTTCTTTCTTTTTGGGTTTGTGTTGAAAGACACAAATCCCATCACATCCCTTGGATCAACATTCCCTTTGAGGAGCTTTGCTTTGCATCCTTAAGTTAGACAACCACCTCAATACATGTGTATTCTTGTAGGAGAACCTCCACTCAGTTGATGATTTTACCATTGTCTTCTTGACTCATTTTTCACACATGTTAAACAACTCGGTAATGTGATACACTACAAAAATGTTCAAAAAATTTCGACAAGTTTTCATGGACATTTTAAAAACCCGACTCTAAAAGAAAAATAAGTTATAAAGGGAGGTATCATATGTCTCTAACGGGCAGTACAAGTCCTTTGAGAGATAAGGGGTGGATTATGAGCTTAGTTGTATCCTATAGGTTGATTAGCACACTCCCTTGCATAATCTTTTAGGTGGCCTCAAATATTTTAACCTATTGTTTTTACCCGATTTGGGTCCAATAACACTAACCATTAGGGTCCTATTTTAGGGTTTTAACCTACGATAAGAGTAGAGTTTTCTTAATTAGGATTTTTGTCTCTATATATAGTTCTAATTGCAAAATTTTGTGGGAGAGATTTCTTTAGGTTTTTGAGTGAAATTTAGGGTTTGGTAAAAACTTTTATTACTTTGTAATCTTCATTACAGTGAAAGCTTTTGATCTTCTTTTCTTGTGGATGTGTATTTTGTGTGATTGTTCTTTTGCATTTCTATTTGCTCATTTTGTTTCACATGTCGTTAACTTGAATCCAATCTATTTGTTCATAACAAACTAGAATTAGTAGTTTGGTTAGGATTTTACAAAGGCTACGAAGGTTTCAAACATGAGGTTAAAAGTGTAGAAATTCAATGAAAAGAACAATTTTGTCTTATGAAAAGTCAATGTTCGAGACCAACTAATTCAGTAGGGTTTACATAAGGAATTGAAGGGGAAGCCTATTGAGATGTTTGAAGGCAAGAGGAAAGATTACGATTTAAAGGTTATGAGTGTGATCCACTTGTCCTTAGTAGATGAAGTATTGTAAAATACTCTAAACAAAGATTCTGTAGTTAAGCTTTAATTAAAGCTTGAAAGCCTGTATATGAAGAAATATCTTAAGAATAATTTCTACCTCAGGAAGAAATTGTATGTCCTAGCGACAAAAGAAGGCACGAGTATTTTTTTTCATCTTAATGAATTTATTAAAATTATTTATCAATTGATAAGTATTGGTGCAAAGTTTGAGGATGAATATAAATCCCTAATTCTACTGTCTTCCCTTCCATTGTCATATGAATATTTCATTACTACTATTCAATATGCTAGGGATAATATTGATTTAGAAGAAGTTAGTACAACACTTATTTTTAACAAATTAAGGAAAAAAGGATTGTAGTAACCATCAATCCTTTTTGTAATCATCAATGATGAACGTTATCAAGATGAATGGATTATTTATTTGGGTGTTCTTATCATATGTGTCCTATTAAGGCTAGTTTTCCACCTATGAGTTAGTTAATGGTGGCACTATCTTGATAGGAAATAATATGCCATGTAAGACTATTAGAATATGAATGATCAAAATCAGAATGCATGATGAATTTGAGAACATTGACAAATGTTTCACATGTTCTAAATTTTAAGAAGAAACTTATTTAGTTGGTTTTGAGAATGGGTCACATGAGTGAAAGAGGTTTGGTAGAATTAAGTAAACGGAGTTTACTTTATGGTGAAAAGACTAAAACACTAGACTTTTTTGAGTATTATGTTTTTGGAAAGCAACACAGTAAAATTTAGTAAAGCTATTCATTGCACAAAAAAATACTTTAGATTACATTCCTAATCTTTGGGGTCCCTCTAGAGTGTCCTAAAAAGGGGGATCTCTATATAAGCTTACTTTTGTTGATGACGTTTTTTTATAAAGGTTTGGGTTTGATGAAGTCTTTTCCACATTCATGCAATGGTTCGAAATGGTTGGGAGGAAAACTAGAAAGCAAGTGAAGTGTTTCAGAATTGATAATGGCACAAAATTATGGGGAAAGAGTTTGTGCAGTTCTATAAAGATAGAGGCATTTCTTATCACTACATTAATCCAAACACTTCACAACAAAATGGTGTAGCAAAGTGGATGAATATAACATTTTTAAAGAAGATGTGGTGTATGTTATCTAATGTTGGATTTCCAAAGGAGTTTTAGATAGATATTGCTACAAAAAATTGTTTTGTTGTGATTTGATCTCCATATATATTAGTTGGATGTAATGGTTTGGTAAATCTGTTAACTAAGTATTTTTCTTGGTTATGTGAAAGGGGTGAAAGAATATAGATAGTGGTGTCCTGATCCTAAGTTACCTGAATTAATAGTTAGTAAGGATGTTACATTTAATGAATCTGCTATGCTACACCCATGTAAGCATATTGATGAAAAGGGAGATCAGCATATGGGCGTTCAGGTAGAGGCGGAGTATGATTCTTTTATGTGATCGGTCATAACGATGCAGCTTTAGAACCAATTCATGATGTAGAAACTATTTAGGTTCAAGAAGTTCACCAGTAGCATCAAAGCAAGCCCAAGAGGAACAGTAAACCTATTAATGGATATGGTACTAAGGACATGGTTTCTCATGCAATGAATGCTGAAAGTCCAATAGATATGTTGAAAAAGCTAGTTCTAGTGATTAATTTCAAGCATGCTTAGACTTTATTTCATACCCTATATGGGTTGTTGGAAAAGATAGATGAAGACCTTCACTTAGGTGGTTTGGTAGAATTCAAGCCAAGGTGAAGATTAGTTGTCAATTTTTCTAGAATTCAACTCGAAAACAGCTCGAAGTGCAACCCGTTTATGCGATTTGGAGAGTAACCTGAAAGACCTAGAAATAGGAAAATGGTGAGCAAAAAGAATCCTTTGCCACTAAAATTTTAACCCGATTTGGGTCTGATGACCTAACCTTTGGGGTCTTTTCATGGGTGTATTTTGGTGTTATAAGCTAAAATAAGAGTAGGGTTTTCTTAGGATTCATGCTACTATTTATAGTCATGCTTAAAGGACTTGTGTGGGAGAGAGTTCTTTGGATTTTTGAATGAGGTTTTGTTTTGGGGTTTTGAGAGAACTCTTTGTACTGTGTAATCTTTATTATAGTGAAAGCTTTCGATCATCTTTTCTTGTTGATGTAGGCAATCTTGTTGAACCATGTAAATTCTTGTGTTTTGTGTGATTTTTCTTTTAATTTTCTACTTTCTCATTTTGTTTCATGTGCCGTTAACACAAATCTAATGAATTTTTTCATAAAAAGTTGCTTAGATCATTCAGATGACCAAGTAATAAAAGCTTGTCCTAGGATCCAGTATATTAGTTCTAGACTATTTGTTAAAGAGTTAACAACATTTTAGATTCCTATTTTGAAATGGCCTATGTCTCAATAGTTAAAGAACCAAGATGGTTAAAGACTTGATGTAATTCAATATTGAAGCCCTGTCAACACCCTATTTTTAGCAATCAAGACCTAATCATATGGCAATAGAGTGGACATAAAAGAATCTTCTAAAACCACATCAAATTGATCATGTCAAAATTTATTTTTTAATCGAACAACCAATCATAATAACTTACACCTATTTTTAAATAACACAAACTCAGCTACAACCTAAATATTTTGTTAGTTGCTCTCTATCCATGAGAGTTTGGTCTTTCTTATCTTATTTGCAAGCTAATCTGAAAAATCCATCTATTTATTTTGCAAGAGCCCCCTTTTAAGAATTTACTACAAGAGCTTAAAGGTATACCCACTTCAATAAAAGTTCTACACAGAATGAAGAATAGGGAATTTGAATCCACCTTATCTTGCTATAGGGGAAATGTGGAGAATGTATCAAAGGAATATGAGATGTTGATATAGGAAACATGCAACCTTTGGGTTGAGAATGATAAGGTCAATTTGCATGAAGGAAACAAAGATCATGATAAAGTAAAATGCAATTGAAATCACATAAATAAGCTCCTGGAAATTACATAGAAGGAAAATTCCTTATGACTTATAGCCTATAATCTCTTCTTCTGTATATTTCCTTTGTTCTTCAATGAAACTTCATTTTTTTATTATATCCTTATATAAAAAATTTATACTCATATATCCCTTCATTTTATTCCATGGGGTTAGTAGATTGGATCTACCAATCGGTGAACCATGAAATATCACCTTTTTTCATATCCTTTTATTCACTTTTATTTTTTGACCAGGAAACTACCTTTCCTCATTCATAAGTTGTAAGCATAGAAATCATCCAAAGGAGTATGTTGAATTTTCCATAATTAGAAAAAAATGAGCTAATTAACTAGTTCTTGTATTTCTATGGGTCCAATGTTGTCTTCAATTTTCCTCATCGATTGTCATAAAAATGTGGAATTCTAATTCATGTGAACATTGACCTTTTCATTCTTAACCTATTTAAACCCGAATACCTAATCATGATTAGGTGTTGGGACTATAGTTTGTCAACTCCCCGAGTTGACTCCTTGACTCCCCCAAGTTAACTCCACTTCTAAGCCTTACGAGTCAAGTCATGTTATCGACTCCAAACTATACTTGACTTATTGAGTCAAGTTGCTAACTTAGTAGACTCATTTGACTCAAACAGATTCACATGATTCAGTTGAGTCTTGTAAACCTTAGAATGACCCAAAACCAAGTTGAAATACAATAAGAAACTCTAACATTTTTTGGCCATGAATAGGCGTAAGCCCAGGGGTCTATCTTTCTTGAAAGAGGGTGAACTCTCCGAAAGTCCGGTTTTATCCTAAAGGGGGAGTGAATAGGATTTTTAAAAATTCTTTTAATTAACCCCACTTAGATTCTAATTTAGATATTATTGTAGTTCTTGGAATTTAATGCACTTCAAAATATAATTCAATTATTGTAATTACAAGTGCAATACAATGACAATCTAAATTTCAATCTTTCAACTAATTTAAGTTCCTAATTAGTTTCAAATATAAAAGATCATGTAGAAGATGTAATATATGCCATGTAAGATATAGAGGAAACAATTCACACCACAAGCAAACACACAACGTGGTATTTATAGTGGTTCAGCACTCAGGCCTACATCTACTTTCAAAGCTCACAATGGAGCTACTAAATTTTATTTAGATTGAATTACATTACAATCAAGGTTAAAATTATAAAAACTACTACTTGCAATGGCAAGCTCTACTCTCGATGTCTCTGGCTGGAGCAATCTATACCCGGTGTCTTCGATAGGTATGGTCTACACTACCGGTGTCTCAGACGGTAGTTCTATGGTCTACACCCGGTGTCTTCGATAAGTGCTAGAATCTCAATATTAAATTTAAGTCAATATAAATTACCTCAGAAGGCTTTGTATTACTTGTTGCACATGAAGGTGGTTGCTCCTTTGTTGAGCTAGTGTGCTAATGGGTTCAACGAAGCTTCCAAGAGTGCCTCTTTGCTTCTTGGAGCTTTTCTGAAGGGTTTACTCCCAAGTAAACCCTTCACCTTGATTCCCTCTTCTTGTTCTCCCAATGTTGAGTGCAAGGGAAGCACTTAGATAGCTCATTGATCTTCAATGAATGCTCATTAATGGAGCCAACTTGCTAGATGGAAAGGTAGAATGCTTTGTTGTCTCTCAAAGACTTCTCTTTGTTTTTGGTGAATTCTTGTGTGTGCTAGAGAGCTCATTTGAGATTCTTTCATACTTAAAGGGGATGAGCACAATTTTGCACCCTTGATATGGCATCTACTCCAATGGTCAAAAAATCGCAAACGTTGATCTCATTTATTTTAAATTTTTTTTGCGATGGCAGATCAATCCTGCTATATCGGATTGATCTGCACGAATTGATCCAACATACTTGGATTGATTTGGTGTCTTAGTCTGAGACACCCAAGATTTACCGGATCAATTCAGTAAGTAGTAGATCGATCTGCTAAGTGCAGATTGATCCGATACACTCTGGATCAATCCGATTCCCTTGTTTTTCTGCTATTTTGCTTAGAACCTACTCCCACTCACTTGGGAACCTATGTAGGTGGTATGTATTGGTCCATAAGGTTATGAAAAAGACTTTTAGCCTATGTCTCTCACATTACATTCCTTTACAAACCTTTCTTGAGCTTGATGAACTTCGGGTCTTTAAGTCTTCGACCTTAACAATTTTGGGAATGGATTATCCTTGGCTTTAAGCGTTTGAAGCTTGTCTTCCTTCTTGAAAGCCAACTACTTGATGATTACAAACATGACTAGGATATGCAATGTACTCATGCTATGCCTAATCTACCACTCCATGTATTTTACAAATTATGGAATTGACAATTTACATTAACAATCTCTAGCTTTGACCCACCTCTATAGTCTAGCAATAGTCAAGACCGATCAATGAGTAAAACCACTAAGACTAAAAAATTTCTTGCCCAAAAGCTTGACTAAGTCAGGCCATAATCAAGCATCAACCTTTAATGATCATGGGCCAGGTAGAATGCCTAATGGGGTATTTGAACATGAAACTTACTCAAGTTTATCTTATGCTTACATACCTCCAATAACACGTAACCATAAGTTTTGACCCACTTCTATGATGTAGAAATGACCAAGACCCAATAGAGGGTCAAACCATTTTGATTGGGCCCACTTCATGCTCAAACTTCTAAACTAGTTGGCCATGAACAAGCGTAAGCCCCTACATAAACAAGTGTTAGGAAGAATGCCTATTTAGAGGTTTGAACATGAAACTAGTTTAAGTCTAGTTTTTACACAAACCCCTTTAAAAACACCCAACTGACAGTAAGTTACAACATACATGAATAAGAGAAGCCGCCCTAAAAAAGTGGGTTTGTTGGGGTGCTAACACCTTCCCAAACAACAACTCAACAACTTACATAATCTTTGTTGACCTAGACCATTACAGGAATCAGTCTGGTTTAGACCTTAGGGTCTAAACTGCCTTCCCAAAAGGGAGGCAACTAATGTCCAACTCCATCAATAAAATCTGAGTTGGTGGTGACTCCAAAAGAATCTAAAATACCATAGTATACCAATCTCATGCGAGACCTTAGCCCCTTCTCTATCACTTTTCCCTCTCCTAAGAACACTTGGGTGAAATGGGGGAGGTTCTTTTTCGTTCCTAGTGGGTATCTCCCTTGAGAATCCCCCAATGCCCACAATCTCATGCCTAACCTAATATAATCTTTAACAACTTTCAATATCTGTCTGGACGTCAAGTCAAAATTTGGGTGTTGACAAACACCTAAGATTTTTTTGTGTGAGTGTCTATCATACTAAAGGATTTATTTAGTTATTTCTTTGATTGGTCACTTTTGAAAATATCTAGCTTGACAACAAATATATAATTAACTTAAATCAAAAGCATTAAATAGCCACTATATTTTTTCTTAAAAATAAAGACATGGTGGTCTAAATTTGTTCTTTTGGACCAAAGATATGTTACAAAGGAGGCAAACTTCTTATACCATTTCATCAAGGTTTTTCTTTTATCATATAAACACTTCCTTAACTTATATGTATATTGGCTTATGTTTTATGGTATCATTTTGGTTTATTCATCAGTAAGCTAAACATATTCTGATAAGTTTTTGCTAGAGGGCTTATGATGCATAAAAAATCCACTTGAGTAGCTTGTAGGTAGTTCTTGAAGAAGCTACTCGATCTCCCTACCACACATCACTTAGCACTGTTTTATCACAATTTTTGGTTCCTCAATTCAATCTTGCTGTACTTCTCTTCCGACTTCCATCACATTCATGTACCATAGGCAGTGGAGAAATTGAAGTAATGTTTCGCAACTCATTGTCAAAGTCTTATGGCTTTTTAACCTTTCATCATTTCTTAATATTTTGGTCTTCACAAAATATAGATACATGCTTCCAAAAATCATCTTTTTTCTCATGATCCCATAACATAGATCCAACTTTGACACCAATATGCAGTACATATAATGCTCGGTGATGCTGTTTTTTCATCTAACTTGGATCACTCCTCTTTCAATTTATGCACTAAGCCTTATATCCAAATATCAAGTATAAAAATGAAACAATATTTTCTTTCAACTTCGACATGGAAGCACTAAAGCAACTAAAAAAGATTATCATTTATATTTAACATGTAAACCCATATTGTTCTAGATGTATCATAAATAAAATAACAAAATATGAATTACCACTAGGAGATTTTACTATGAGATCAAATATATCTGAATTAACTAACTCCATGATTTCTATTTATTTCTTATAATAAATTTAAATGAAAGAATTTATGTCCCTTTTTTTTTTTTTCAAATAATCACATTGATTGCAATGAGTCAAGGGTGTACACCTTTGTAATTTGAGAGAAGTTATCTTTTGGCCATGATTTGCACACATTTTTTTCTCATGTTGCCAAACCTTCTATGCCAAAAATCTGATGAAGATCCATCCATTGTGGCACTTATTGAAACATTAAATCAAGTTTCATAAAGAGAGCAGTACTTTTCTCCTTTAGCTACAACAAGAGATCTCTCAATAAGCTTCCTACATTCTATATAAAAATTAAACAATAACCTTTATCATCTAGCACCGTACTACAATTATATTCATGTGAAACCACCTATCTTAAATTTTAAAAAATTAACTTCACCCCAATATTGGTCTTAGCATATTTTGATCCCCTTCCCACAATCTTAGAAGAACTACCATTTTCCATCTTCACCAGGCTAAATCTTCTAACCCATAAGATAAAAAAGAAATTTCTTTATGGGTAACATGAAAGGAGGATTCAATGCCAAATGCCTTCTATGATATTAACAGAAGATGTAATGTAACACCAATGGCATCATTATAACAACATTAAAAAAATTTCACATCATTACCAAAATTTACTGCTCTAATGTTGCTGCATCATCCTTGGATTTTCCTCCTCCTCACTCTTTTTTATTATTTGACAGTCCCGCTTCATAAGCACTTCTTATGACTTATATATATATATATATATATATATATATATTCTTTTTTCTTTTTGGATTTTGAACTGCTTTGTGAGTTTTTAAGAAAGTATTTTGAACTCGAGTCTGGCCTTCCTCAAAATTTTGGCAAGTTCTTGTGAATTTGAGGATTGGGTGATTCTTGTCATTTGTTAATCAACAAGCTGCATCTGACTACATTCATAGCCATTATCCCATCTGTGATGAGCTAAGCTACAGAAGGGCTTGAAGCTCATCACTTGCCATCCTTTTCATAATCATGAGCTAACTAACATTAAATTATATTTCATTCATATGTTCTTAGTTACCTTTTTATATTTTAAATTCATTAGTTTTCTACTCAAAGTCCTTATTTGCGATGGTTTTTCTCTCATACAGTCACTCCAGATTAGCTTAATTCAATGGTTATCACCATAAGCGAGAAAACGTTCTTTTGGATTGTTAGAAAATTGTAGTGAGCATTTTGATTGGAATGGACCAAATTTTCTATTTCAAAACCCAAACTAGAGGGCAAGTGATCAACCTAGTCAAAGAGCCAGGAAGTCCAAGCTGGTTGGATTGATAGGGCAACCCAATCCACTCGGTGATGTTGATCCAACTCAAAATTAAAGAAAATAATTAGACGATTTCATGTAAAATGGTGCAAAAATCTATTCAGCTTCAACGACCTATTCCACTAAACTAAATGATTGCTAATCCAACTTTGATTCATACCTAGAAATGCTCCAAATGGGCCGGACTAGAATGGTCTTGGTATGCCCGGGATAAGGCTTATTGTTGTATATTAATACAGGCTTCATCTAAAAAGCCCAGACCTCTGAGCCCAACACCAACTCAGGTATGGCCTTAGGCTCAGGCCAGACCAAATCCCAAGAAGTCATTACACGGGTTAGGATTCCCAATAATGAAATTAATTTGGGAGCAAATCTTCTATATCAAAACTTGTATACTCCCGTTCTCCCAGACAAATGCTGGGGTGTTTAGGGTTACAATTGTAAAATAGTTTCAAAATAATCATCATGTGCTAGCCTAAAAGGATTTTTGGATGGAGAAGATTAAACCCAAAAAGAGTTTCTAAATCTCACTATGAGCTTAGGTATATTAGGTATATTTCATTTAGATTGTTACATACAACCTAGGTCAACATACAAACCCTCACTACTTGCTCACAAGCAAGCTACACAACAACATTCAGTGTCTCCGGCGAGTGTACACTACTTTCGGTTTCTCCGACAAAGGTAGTGAAGTTTCTTGTCTCTGGTAGAAGCAAAACAATAAATGATGAATGAGTATGCAAATGAATGCGAAATGAGTAGCAAGTATTACCACTAAGTTGAGATGACGGGGTTTGTGATCGATCATGGGGTCATTTTTTTGTGTCCTCCAAAATATGCTCGGGGGTGTCGAGTGGTGTGAGCTTACCTTTAAGTCACAACTAAGCCATGATCGATCATGGACTTTGTGATCAATCATGAGGCTTTCAAGACCCATGTTGTGATCGATCATGGAGAAGAGGCCTCATCCTCGGGAGGCCAAAAACTCTATTTTTGATCGATCATAGGCTTTGTGATCGATCACAAATAGTGAATTCTCCATATTTCATTTTTGTGATCAATCATGGGGTTTGTGATCGATTACAAACAATGAATTCTGTATATTCATTATTGTGTAAATCTTGGGGGGTCCATATTCACTTGGGATCATTTTGGGGTGATCAACCATGTGTGGGGACATGCCTTGGGTCAGACTACATGAACCTTATGAAGTTATATGCATGCATTAACCTTCTCGGGAGTTGGAGCCCGGCTTGAGTCTTGGTTTTCAAGGCTTGACTATTAGAGCTTCTTCCACACTTTTGCCCATGGATTTGATAAATGATGCCCTTGCATCAATACTATGAGTGCAAAGGGGGGTGACATATTGCCGAGAATTGCGAAAATAAGAAAAATAAGTACAAGTCAATGGGAAAAGCAATGACCATAACTTGTGACGATGAATCCAAGGCTTCAGAACATGAGTCTCAAAGTAGTGAAGAAGCTCCCTCACTACAGATCAAATCCATCATAGCTTTTAACACTCTTAAGAGTTCACTTTTGATGCAAGTGACTCTAGTAGTGAAGATGAGGGAGATGAAGAAGAGGATGAGACCTATGATGCAAAAGAGGTTTTCGATAACCTTTTTGTACAAAGTGTTGAGTTGGAAAAGAAGAACAAACAACTCATGAAAGAAATCATAGAATTGACTAAAAAGTCAAAGTCCCTTGAAGACACTATCTCTACTCTTTAACAAGAGTCTTCTTTAGAAAGTGATAAGTAGAAGGAACTTTCCAAAGAAAATTACTTGCTCCTATGTGCCATGGAAAAAGTGGCTCAAGAGAATAATAAAATTCTACTAGATATGACTACATTTATGCTTACGAGCATGGACTTAGCCAAGAGATTTTAGGCTGAAGAAATTAGCCCCATATGCTATGTCTCAAACCGTATCTATCTTAGACTGGGAATAGAAAAGAATAGCCTATGAATTGTGGAGTGGGAAAAAACCAACTAGTAAATACTTCAAAGTATTTGGTAGCACTTGTTATATCCTTAGGGATAGAGAACACCTTGGAAAATTTGAAAATAAAAGTGATGAGACTATTTTCCATGGATACTTGAACACAAGTAGAGCATATCATGTCTATAATAAATGGACTCTCACAATGGAAGAATCTATTAATGTGGCAGTAGATGATTTTGAGTTAACACAAACACAAGTAGACATACCTATTGTATTTTCAGATCATGAGGTTAAGACTTCACCTCTAAAAGAGATTGAAGAACCTTAACAAGGCCAAAAGGAGATCTCATCTCAATCTAGCTTTGAGGATGAGGTTAAAGAAGTTCAAAGTCATCCTAAGGAGAAGAGACTCACCAAAGGATTGTCTCGAGATGACATCATTGGTGATCCAAACACCAGAGTGAAGACTAGGAGACAGATTGAAAATATCTTAAGCCATTTTTTATTCACATCCAAAATAAAGCCTAAGAGAGTGAAGGATGTTCTAAGTGATTCGGATTGGATAATGGCTATACAAGAGGAACTGGATTAGTTGAAAAGGAATTATATGTGGATTAAAACTAAGAGATCATATGACAAGAATGTCCTTGGTACTAAATGGATCTTCAAAAATAAACATGATGAATATGGTATAGTGATTAGAAACAAGGTTAAACATGTAGTAAAGGGGTATGCCCAAATAAATGGCATTGACTTTAATGAGACATTTACCCCTATTACTAGATTAGAGTACATTAGGATTCTCTTAACTATTGTATGTCATTTAAGATTCAAATTATACTAAATGGGCGTAAAGAGTGCATTCCTAATTAAAATTCTCGAAGAAGAGGTATAGGTAGAGCAACCAGAGGGATCTGTGGACCCCCACTTGGCTAACTATATATATAGGTTCAAGAAGGCATTCTATAGTCTCAAACAAGCCCCACAAGCTTGGTAGGAGAGGCTTACTGAATTCCTTCTTGATCACCACTTTGATAAGGGGAGTGTTGACAAAACACTCTTCATCAAAAAGCAAAATGATCACATACTCATAGTGTAAATCTATATTGATGACATCATTTTTGGGTCCACAAGTGATGAAATGTCACATGGTTTTTCCCAAACAATGAAGTCAGAATTTGAAATGAGTATGGAAGGAGAACTATGGTTCTTCCTTGATCTTTAGATGAAGCAAACTAGTGATGGCATATTCCTACCCCAAACCAAGTTTGCTAAAGACCTTGTTACCAAGTTTGGGTTGCAAGAATCCAAACCTGCTAACACCCCCAATAGCACAACTGACAAGTCACTAAAGACCTTGATGGAGAAGATGTCGATTTTACCTACTATTAGAGCATAATTGGGAATTTGCTCTACTTGACTAGAAGCATACCTGACATATCATTTTGTGTAGGTGGATGTGCTAAATTCGAAGCTGCCCCTAAAAAATACATCTTAAGGTAGATAGGAGGTTTATCTGTTATATCCATAGGACTACAAAGTTTGGATAATGGTACTTATTTGACAATTCATTTGAAATTGTAGGATATTCAGATGCAGATTGCGCAGATAATGTGGAGGATCACAAAAGCATGAATGGAGATTGGTTTTACATAGGCAACAATCTTGTTTCTTAGCATAGCAAGAAATAAAACTCCATTTCATTGTCAATGGTGGAGGCTGAATACATTGTAGCCAGTAGTGGATGCACTCAACTCTTATGGATGAAGAAAATGCTCAAGAGCTATGGGCTTCATCAAGACACCATGAGCCTATTTGTGGACAACAAGAGTGTCATTGATATTTCAAAGAATCTAGTGCAACATTATAGGATAAAACACATTGACATAAGACACTATTTTATCAGACAACTTACGGAAGAGAAAGTTGTATCTTTGGATTATGTTAAGACCATGGATCAACTAGCTAACATTCTCACTAAGCCACTTGATTCCAAGAGGTTTGAATACCTCAGAGGTGCAATATGCCTTGAATACTCAGTTAACCTATTTAGGAACTAAGAACCTACCTGGATTACCTTTGGAGATGACTTGTGTAGTGCTTGGTCTGGAATAAGGATGGACCATCTCAAAATTGGGCCCTCTATAACCCAAGACAACTACATACATCTAGGGATATGGAGACTGCCTCAAAACCCCCAAGATTTCCCTCTAAAGAATCAAGAGATAGGCTGCACTAGACTCCCCTAATCAACCAACCACTTGGTAATCGATTAGGCCTAATCGATCACCAAGTGCCTGATAGATCAGAGGGCCAATTCTAGCACCAAAATCGCATGCTTATATTTGAGCACTCAAACTCTTTGTTTTTAAGTTTTACAGGGTGTTTCTTCATTTCTAAAGATCATTTTTTCTTTTAAGAACCATGCCTAATGTTTCCCTCTTCTCAAAAACCCTCATTTTCTTAAAGATTGGCCAAGGGAAAATGGCTCAGATCAAGAAAACTACTTCCATGAAAGCCAAGCACACAAAGTCAGTTCCACCATCTTCCTCCTCCCAACCGCATTCATCTTTGGCCCCGAAGAGGAAGGAGAAATGACGGGTTCTAGCTGATTCATCTCAAGGTCCCGCGAATCATAGGACCAAGGGTAGAGATGTTGAATCTGGGTCATTCTCACCATGCAGAGATGCTTCAAACCTTGCTAGGTATGAGGGACATTTTGTCAGTAGATGCTTGGTGAGTGAGAGGTGTGTTGTAACCAAGGTTCTACATGCAGTCCAATACCTCGAGTCCCTAGACACGAGAGGGTGGTTTCCCTTATTTTAGATAAAGGGTAGCATTTGTGAGGATGGTTCCCGATTGTTCTATGCCAATGTGTTTGAAATGAACTATGTCAATTTCACATTCCACACCTTTATATATGGGATGCTTATCCACATTAACCCGGATCTTATTGTGCATGTCCTATATATCCCAAGGGTTTTAGAAGGTGCGATTCCATTCCCTCACACTCTCTCCCTTGCAGACAAGAGAGACTTGACGTGGAGGATATGCTTCAAGAATCACAACTGGACCAATAGTCTTAAGGAAATTAAGTGCAAGTCGTTGGTGCGCTTTCTCCATAGGGTGTTCACATACAATCTATATGCCACCACTCATCACGGCTCAATCACTCAGGTTTAGGCATACATATTGGACAATCTTATTCAGGGCAAACTGAATGATCTTCCCTCTCTCATCTGTTACTTCATGATAAAGGCATCTGAGTCAATTCATCTCCTTTCCATTGTTGATCACCCAAATCTTATTCCACAAAAAGGTGGCAATACTGGCTCACTCCAAAGTGAAGCGCCAGATAACTACATTCATAATGGGATCACTGAAGAACATGGGGATTCTCTTTCCCACTGGGGAGCTCTCTAGGAAGCAACCCTACAAGCCTAATCCTGTCAAGATTGCATCTTTTATTGCTCAAGTCTCACTCTCCTCCATTCTACAAACCTTGGTGCGTAAAGTCACTCGCGTATTGGGCAACCAAAAGAAGATTGCAGATTGGATCTTTGCATAGACACCTGATAACCCACTAATCCTTGAAACTGACAGTGAGGAATTTGATCCCACCTTGGATGAGGATGCCTTTGATCAGGAAGGAGGAGTAGATGGAGATAAGCCTAATGCAAATGGCTCAAGAGATGATGATGATGTTGATGGTGATGGCATCAAAGAGGATGGTGATAAGGGTGATGAATCCTCTAGTGGAGAGGAGGAGTACGCCTATGAAGACGAGTTCGAGTGTAATGAGAGAGAAGATGGAGATTGAGGGTTCTCCATATAGTTCACTCAACATTACACAACACATCATGCACTCATATGATAGTTCACTCTTCTTTAAAAGGCATGAGAAGGGTATGTGTTTGTTTTTGTAGGTCTCAGGTCAAGTAACTCAAGAGTTTCAAGCTTCTAGTTCTTCCTTCATAGTTGCTTTGCTTATTTATGTACCTTTGTCTGTAATATTCATTGTGGGTAGAATTCTTGTATCAGGAGTTTTGCCATTGAATTTACAAAGGGGGAGATTGTTGGGTCATGGATATGTAATTTGTCAATCCCATGGTCAAACAATGTATGTAAGTCTTAGGTTCGCCAAAGCACATCATAGTAGACTCATGTGGACCAAAGACAAAGAGACCAGACACCATGTGGAGCAATCAAGGTTCATGCTAGCCAAGGTATAAGCATGTGTGCATATAGGCATATAGGATGGCATAACAGGCCCTAAAATGCCCTTGGTATGTGAGGTATTAAAGCCTTGAGATCTGGGTGAAATACCCAAGAGATCAGCCCCAAAAGTAGCATAAAAAAACCAAGCTTAGGAACAACAAACAACAAATGATTCACCATCTACCGTGATCGATCACTAAAGCCTTGATAGATCAGAGCTGAAATTTCTATAATTTTTGGACTTGGTTTTTTAATCCAATGATCAATCTTTCTTGTCTGTTTTGAAGTATTCCAATCCAATGATTGGGAGTGGATTTCATCCACTATAAAAGGAAAAATTTCTCTTTAGGGAAAGATACTTCAAGCATTTGAAAGAGTGTTAGAAACTTTGTCAAATTGGTGCTTCCATTGAAGAGAGACCCTCTCCTCCACTATTTAAGCCTTGAAGCCATCCTCCACTATTTAAGCCTTTACTCTACGCTCTCATTGCCATTAGTTAGTATTCTTTAAGAGAGTCACTTTTGATTGGTTCCAAGAGGAAACCCTAACTTGGTTAAGCACTAGGAGCTCAAGAACCAATGCTTGAAGCATTATGGGTGAACTAAGGCACATTAGCTCAACAAGGAATACTCCTAATTGATTAAGTAGCGACATCAGCCATATTGTGGTAATAATTGCTTACTCTTTACATTCATTTGTATTCATTTACATGTACTCATTGTTTTGCTTTCATCGAAGACATCGAAAGTTGAACACACTTGCCGGAGACATAAAGTTTATTGTGTAGCTTGCTTTATGCAAGTGGATTTGTTTTGTATGTTTTTTACCTAGGTTGTAATGTACCTAAATGAAATATACCTAAGCTCAGAAATGAGCTTGAGAAGAGTGGACATAGGCCTTTATGTCAAACCACTATAAATTTCTTGTCGTGGATTGATGTATGATGTCTTGTCTCTTTATGTTTATGTCTATTGCTACTCTTGCACATTATATATTTGATTAAATACTTGAGTAGACACCTTGTGACACACACACACACACACACACACACTTGGGTAAAATCTAACAACATTAAAATCAATCCCAACACTAATTTAAAAGGGAAATGTAAATTTCAAATCCGATTCACCCCCCCTCTAGGATAAAATTAGTGCAATATTAGTCCAAATACAACATATTGTTAGATTGGGCCATGGGCATTTCATGATTTCCAATGAAACTTATATTTAGCTCATCGCTAAGTACACTGTCTTCTAGACATCCTCATGAACTCGAATAGTCTTGGTTTTCATATGGAGAAGCCGTATATACTTGACATGTTCTTTTTCTCTCAAACACATGGTCAACAACCATCTCTAGAGTAATACATTCCATATTAGCAACATGAACATATCTTACTCGTAGCGATGTTCATAAACATTTCTATTGCTTAAAGGCATAATGCGATTGTCATATTGTAATAACAATATGTGTGGGGTTGACAGGTTCGCATGTGAGTGGTATAACAACATAATTTGCAACTAACATGGGTTTGATTTATAAGCCAATAAAATTGATTTGTAGTCACTTAGATAGTCCCTTGCGCTAATCCCCTTCAAACCAAATTAACTCATTAAAAGTTAGACCCAACAAGTTTGGTTTTACCGTAGGAGTGGGATTGACATAGCAGAATAGAAAAGAAGAAGAAATTTTCTGAAAATATTATTAATTCCAAGATCTTTTCCTTCGAATTACAATGCCACATAAATACTATTTCGTGCTAAAACGAAATTAGGAAAGCAAATAACGAAAAATA
>JAOXJP010262890.1:0-20875 GCA_025762735.1 Platanus orientalis
ATCTTGATATTCCTTCGAAAAGTATAAATCCTATGGGTCAGAAATAATTTTTTAAGAATTCTCTTTGCATTTCTTACCATGTACCAATAGATCTTGATTTTACAGAATTTAGCCAACTCTTAATATTTTCTTTCAAAGAAAAAGGAAACAATTTTAATATAACCATATCGCTATTAACATTTTGGTTCTATAAGATTGCACAAACTTCCTCAAACTCTTTCAAGTGGAGGTAAGGGCTTTTTAAGTCTAAGCCATGGAACTTGAGAAGTAATTGAATTACTCCTGGTTTTAAGACAAATGTGTCACATTGGTAGGAAAAATCATACAAGATGGAGAACATGTTCTTGTTGGTTGCAAATATTCACGCAAGGCTCTCATTGGAGGGTCATTTAGAGTTACATTTTCCCCATGTTTACTTTCATCATCAGACATAGTGTTTGATAAATAAATATTTTCAAAATCTTCAAATCAGTTAGATAAATCTCTAACCACAAAGTCTATTTTCCTCAAGCGGCCTATTTGATCACGTTGCCATGTGCTCGTAAAAACTAAAAATAAATAAATAAACCTAAATCCTCAAAAACAAATAACACCTAAAATATGGAAAAGTCTGGGATTATCAATTACAATCCATGCATAACCTTAAAGTCTTCTATTCAAACAATCTAACTTAATGGGCTATAGACTGGGCACATATCCACCGAAATGTATATACTGAGCTTCCCATTAGATTGTAAGTTGATGCAATCCTAACTCTAACACATCTAGAAAACAAAATAACAAGGAAGTGAAACAAAGCTACTTGAAGAGTTCATAAGGCATAAAAGAAAGGAAAAAAAAATTCTCACAAAGCTTTATGCAATGCTTGATCAATCGACAGCCAAGAACCTTTTTTCAACTTGTCAAATACTTAATACTGACATTCCCAATTTTTTAAAAATTAAAAATAAATAAACAAAAGATCTAAGAATATTAATTCAAGTGTTTACAAGTCAAATCTCAATTTTTTTGCAACTTCTTTGTGTAAGAGCACGCACTCTCGTGCCTCGGATGAGAGGAAAAAATTAGAGATTTTCTTGAAAAAAGATTATACTTGAAACACAAGAACTTATAAACCAAAGATCTTGAAATGAAAAGAAAAAATATTTATTTCTAATAACACAATAAGATTAAACAAGAGCCAATTAGATTCGTCATGTTTTTTCATCCTCTAGCTATATTCAAATCTTGATTCCTACAAAACAGAAAACAAATAACAAAATAAAGTAAAAATATATATTTTGTAACTAGTGTTCTCGTCACACATTGCAATCCCCAGCAATAGCGTTAAAAACTTGTTACACCTAGAAAAATGATCTAGTTTAAATGAACTAAAAATCCATGGTAGTTTTACTTGCAAATATATAAATATTGTAGTACATTACAAGGTCGAATCCACTGGAATTGACTTGTGAAACAAAAACAAAGATTACAAATAAGAGAAAAAGAAGAATAGAAATCAATGGTTTTCACACCGTAGTATGAAACATAATTAAATGTTATAAAAGAAACAATAAAAAAAACTAAGGTTCAAGGGTTCATTTAATACTTTATGATGTATTTTTTAGCAATTTATCACGGTTAGAATCAAATGATGATTCAATCGAACCAGAGGATCACAACGTTAAACTCAACAAAAACAAAAACAAAAAATGTACATAAGATATTTGCATAGTTGAATGTTGAAAAACGGTTATGCACTTTTGCTCACAAGTCACAGGGATTTTCTAAGCATTCAATGTATTCGGAAATCACATTGAATAAAAAAAAATGTATAAACTTTTAACATTAAAGAAAAAAAATAAACTTCAAATATTCAACTAAAACAAAAATTGCATTAAAACTTACTTGTCAACCCAAAAAAAAATTACATTAGCCAAACATCCTCTCAATACAAACCATTAAAGAAAAAGACTAAAAACCTAAGAAAATATAGAAGAAGAGAGGAAAAGTCATGAATTTGTACATAAACACACCCCTTTTTATAGAGGAAAAGTGAAAGAGGCCAAAAGATCTCCAAATTTTCAACATTCTTGTTCTTTTAAATTTACTCGACCTTGCCTTCTATTTTTTTACCTGAAATAGTCTAAATTTGAAAAAGATCGTGAAATACAAATTTGTAGAGAATTGAATCTTCTTTGCAACGCCACCGGTCTTTCCTTAATCCGAATTTTGAGTCAAAAGTTATGGTTAAAATACCGAACATGACTCAAAACTTCCTTTACAACATTTTTTTTTCAGTTTTAACTTAAAGTGAAGATATTCTCTCAAGGCTGACCCACATGTTTTTTACTTGATTGACCCATGTTTAAGCTAGCTCAATCTTCAATTATCCTTCTCTTTTAATCTGGACCCTTTAACTCCCTTGGATGCTTTATCTTCACTTAATTAGATTGGTTAGCGTTGATCTCTCTCACTATTAACTTTATCTACATGGACAAGCTTTTGTTAATGGGCTTTTATTGAGAGTTCCTATAAGAGAAAATACAAATTTATATAAAAATATAGAACTACACATCAAGGATATGCAATAATGCATGTTGGAATTAGGATAATAATACAATTTTCAATACTTGTCAAGTAGTGACAGTGAAAACTAAAACCTAAAGTCTTCCCGAACCTCGTCGTGGTCCTAAAGTTGGCAAGGAGGTTAAACGATCCTTTAACACTTGCTACAAGTGTGAGGGAAGAAAGCACTGTGCATTCCCGTGCCCACAAAAAAATCTCATCATGGATGCTAAAAGCCGAAGAAAAAAGAGTAATATTATTGATGTAGAATATGTCTAGAAAAACCAAAAACTGAAAGGAGAAATAAAAGTCAGAATTCAAATTTTGGACAATGGCGTGAAATGACCAAAACACCCAAGGACGTGCGTTAAAAATTTTTACGCTCAGACAGGATAAATCTTGGGTCTAAAATGCACCATTGTTTTAAATTTCAGCAAATTTGAATAAGTTTAGGTGTGTGAAACTATATACACAAGTTTGTTATTTTAAAGTTTATGGGAAGAAGCTAGAAAATCAAAAACAAAGAAAGAGAAAGAAAGAAGAAAATAAATGATAGAGAGGAAAATAAAAGAGTAAGTAAGAAAGAAAAGATACTTACTCATGGAGGAGAGAAGAGAGGGGATACCACATCCCAAGAAGAGAGAGGATCATGGGATATTACACCACTTCAACATACACATGTCCTCGTTGACTTTAAAGAGTCATAAGAGGACAAATAAAGGGGTAGGCGTCTAGCCACTTTTGTGGGACCCATGGGCTAAGGTGGCAGCCCATAAAAAGAAAAAAATACCCCCGACGACCAGTCATTAAGTCCCTAAAATCTTCATAGTTTTTTAGCTAAATTACAAATATACCCTTGAAAATAAAATCCTTTTCTACCACTTGGCAAACATGCCTTATTAAATTCAACCCCCTAGGACTTAAAATAATTGCAAAACCCCCCAAAAACATAAAATTAACTCTACACTACTGGACACTTCATGGAAGATCCATGGTCTCCAACTTCTTCTTGGCATGGTATGCTCCCGTATCAATTATGGATGCTGAAAGGCCTAATTTCGAAAGTGCAGCATTTACAAATTGTGAAGGAAGACAATGGCAATACCCACTATGTTGGTGTCACCATGAAATTTACGCCAAAATTACCAATGAGGTCACAACAAAAAAAAAACCCATACTACCTAGTTGGATCTATTCCGAAGATGTGGGAACCTCTTAAACAAAGGTATCTGTATGGCCACACATATCATGATCAACAATGGCTCCAATGTCAATCTCGCATCCCATAAGATGATAAAACATTTTCAGTTCCATGACATGGGGATTAATAAACCTATTGCCATATCAGGTGTTACGAAAGCTAGTCTATTATTCCTTCAAAATGGGAAATTTGAGAGATAACGTGAAGTGCTATGTCAACAGATTTGAGATGTGTGACCTACAATGTTGGGAAGGCCATGGCAAAGGGACAAGAGGATCATGTATGATGCAGCTGCTGACACTGTCATTGTGCCGCTCAATACCACACATACCTTCCATTCCCAGCTCATGGAGTTGATGCCAAAGCAGAGACACCACAATCCCATCCAGCTCAGAAAGCATTTCGAAGAGAAGGTGTGCTGCTGATCTTTCTAATTCATGGGCAAATTCTCTCCCACCAAGGGGGAATGAGAAGGGATCCAGCTCGAGTGGAAGTTGTCCACAGCCCTCTAATAGGCCTTGGTGGATTGGGTTTGGACCCTATTAAAGGGTCATGTTTGACCAAGGAGGAGTATGTTATTTGCTTTTAGTTTGGGGTGGTCTTGTAATAAATTAGTTGTCATAGGGGGACCTACAAGGCATGGGGAAAAAACTGGGCTTAGTTTCTTTTACTTATTTACTTTCTATTTCAGGCATGTCTAGAAAAATTGATTAATTTAATATTTGTTTCTATTTTAGGCAAATATAAGGGGGGTAGTTTAGAAGAAATATATTATGGGGCTTAGTAGTTTCTAATTTGGTTGTTACCAAAAGGAATAATGACTGTAACTATAAAGGGGCTACAGACCCGACGTTTTGGGGGTGAAGAGAAAAAAAGAAATTTTTTTATTGAAAATTCTTGATTTTTCCCTAACCCTAACGTGGGTGCAGGAATCCCCTTTATTCTTGTGCCTTGGATTTCCTCTATTCATGCTTGCTTGCTGCGGTATTCATGAAGTTCCTGCTACTACTATACCTGAGTGAGAGATTTCACTTAGATGGTGATCATGCAAAAACCTTACGCCGCCTCTTATACATCAATATTCTCAGTCGTCTGCAGAGATATGTATTGCATCCACTTCTGTTTTGGTTTATTATGATCAGTTAAACCCCTGAGTTGAACCTCTTGAACTCTGGTAACAAAGCCAGTTATTGTTCCATTTATACTCTATGGTTGTAGCGAGTTCTATCAGCCTTTATCATTCCAGATCCTTTTAAGCTTCATGGGGTACTGTTCGGGGCTGAATTTGAGTTTTATTAAGTGCTAATTAATTACCAGTTTAACCACCTAATCTTTTAAAGAGTGTTGAACAAGTGGTTGTTATATGATTTCTACCTCCCTATGGCACCTATTACTCGGTCATTGATCAAATCAATAAAACTCTGTTTTCTAGGACAGGTTTAGGATAGTGGCAGATTATAATTCCGGGGTGTACAATCTAACGTGTGGGCATATTTATTGGACAACTGTTTAACCTATTTAAGCCCATAATGCACAGTTGTGTAGGGGCTTCTCAGCCATCCTACACCACTACTTCTCTCCACTTCGCACATGAGAGACTGAGAAGCTAAAAAAATTGCAATAACACTTAGTATCTTGAACAATGGGGTTAGCCACTCACAGGCACTAGAGATTTCAAATCAAGATAAAAAATAATAATAATAATACATCTAAGTTGTCACCTTCCAAAATAATTCTTTTGATATTAAGATTCATAGCCACCAATAAATCATCTCTTATGGCTTCCATTTTTCTCGGAAGGGCAATGCAAAGAGACCAATCTTTCAGTTTACCAGCTACAAAAGAAACAGATGAATCTCTCACCAACACGGCCTCCCCAATCTGTCTTTCACCTCCTTGGAAGCTCCAACACAGTTGATCTATAAAGCACCTTCATGTGGAGGGGGGGGGGGTACCATGATGGCTTAAAAGGAACATGGGAAGACTCCCTGGCTTCTTGCTCCTGCCTATCATCTGCAGCAGCTGCTCTGCAAATGTTATGAGAAAACCATTTTATTCTTTTAATTTCTCACCGAATAGTTGTAGCAACATTCAATTGTCCACCTTGGATGAGACCACCTACTGATGTATGGGCTCATGTGATGGATCGCTTACTCGACAACATGCCAGCTATGGTGGGATGATCAGAGACAACTTGGGTACTCCTCTAGTAGCTTATGCTGGAATTGTGGGGCAAAATCATGTGCTTTGGTTAGAGATTTACGCTCTATACAGGGGACTCCTCATTGCAATTGAAAAAGGGTATCTTAATATCTGGATTTCTATGGATTCGAAAGTTGCTGTGGAAGTTTTGAACAAAATTGTGCATTGACCTTGGAAAGTGTTGTGTTTAGTCTACAAAGTTTGGGAGCTACGAGCCAAATTTGAAGTCATTGAGATTCATCATGTTTGGAGAGAAGTGAACCAACCTGCTGATTTCCTTGCTTCTTGGGCTGATAGTCAATATGAGTACATCATTCATCCAAATGATTTTCCTTTGTCTCTTAAAGATATAAGCCGTAGGGATTCCACTCATTGTACATATACTCGGATGTAATCATTTTTGCTCTTAATACAATTATTACTTATCTAAAAAAAATGATTCCATCCCAAGGCAATTCGTTAAAAAGAGTCCAACCAATCTAATCCGTCCTTAACACCAGTGGAGATCCAAACAGAGCAAGCTTTGTGACGAGTGAAAAAAGGGAATGGACAATACTAGTCCCTGATTCTTGATGGCAGATTGGGAAAACATTATCACTCACAATATTTCTTGTTATATAATCTCTCGGACTGCAAGAGCTCCACAACAGGCCCTCCACAGAAACATGTGCATCTTCAAGGAAATATTCAGCTTCAAAATGGTCATCCAAAATTTTGCTGAATGTGAACTCAAATGCCTGCTTTTTCACTTTTTACTGGTTTACAACCAACAAGTGAGATGCAATGGTAAGCGAGTTTCACATTAAAAATGTTATCTAATGGGCTGTCTCATAATAGCTCAACCTCCCAAGCAGAAAAGGGAGCTGAGTGATTGAACTGTCCACTATTTAGATGTTGGATCGACCTAATCAGTGACCCTAGAAAAACTAGAATTTTCGATCTTAAGGGAGAAAACTTTGAACTAGTAGAATTTGGTTTCCAAAGTCTTCCAACACTCCAATTTGAGATCCAGTACCCACTCTCTGTCTCAGCCTTTTCATGAGAAAATCTAGACCTTTTGGGCTACCACACCACATCCAAGAGGGCTGGCTTTAGCTTCAAGGGAGTCCTATCAAAGGAAATACATTCCTTTCAGAATTTTGAACCCATATATATATATATATATATATATATATATATATATATATTGGAAAATATCAAGTGAAATTGAGAAGTTGGTGTCATAAACTTACAAAAGTTTGGTCAGAATTACAGAATAATCAGCCAAAATCTATGAAGCCCAAGAAAATAATCTAAAACCCATTATCTTTATCTTAATTATTTTTAATTTATAATCTTTTATATTTTGATAAAAAAAATTAAAAATAACTGGAAAAAAAAAAAAAAATTCTAAAAATTATGACAAACATAGTAGAACATATTGAAACATATTGTATGTGTCACTGTGTTCCATTGTGATATGCTATTTTTTTTAATTTTATCATGTATTAAAAAATTAGAGGAAATTTTAAAAAATCTAGTAATGGTAGTAGTGTTCATAGGGGAGATGATAGGGATGATGGTGAAAGGTGATGGTGAGGAAGATGATGGAGGCAATGACGGGGGTGATGGTTGTAAGACTGGCTTGGGATATGGTGGCGGGGCTAGCGAGGAGACGAGTCAGGGACCCCTTAGCCATTCATAGTAAAGGGGAGATGTGATCATGCTACTCAAGATATAGATCATGGTGCACGTCCTCCATTGCCACAACATATGACCTATCAACAAGGGGGGTTGTGGAAAAGATAGAAATATCAAGAAGGTGAGACTGATTCCCATCACACCGCTGACACTTAGAGTTCCAAACGTGCGCAACAGCATGTGTCACCAGTGTAACGGTTTCCTCCTACTGATACCTAATTGTGTAATGAAGTGCAATGGTTTATAAGTGTGTAATGATGCTTAGTATAATATCTCCTAAAGTTTCATTAAAAATTTCCAAGGTTTATACGGTGTTTCCATAGATAACAATGTATGTCATGAGGGAGGCAGTTTTCCTAATGATCATAGATGGTCGGTTTCTATATGTACTGATTCCTAAGTGTGTATTAATGTTTCTTCTATTATATCCTAAAGTTTCATAAAAACAAATCCAATGTTTGATTAGCGTTCCCATTGTTTCCCTATTTTTTCAAAGTTTCCCCTATGCTACGGTTGACAAGTCGATACGTATCCATATCCATGGGGACTGATTCACATTGCATAACCAATACTTAAACCTTGTTTTTCCATTTTCACATCAACCAACTCTAGCAGCTAGCTTGGGTTTTGCTATCCACTAATGTACGTCTTTTGCTTGGAACCACCTAGAAAAAGGAAAGATATATGGGATCCTGAATAGTTGAAAGGAATTCAAAAGAGGATATCCAATTGGAAGAGTCTGTATCTCTCAAAAGGGGGTAAAATCACTATGATCAAGGCAACTCCGGTTAATCTTCCAATTTACTTTATGTCTTTCACAAACAAGGCAATGTTATGCCAGTGGTTATGATGTTTTGAAGTGAAGGAAGATAATCAAGGCAAACTACGGGAGAGTTAAACAATAAGAACACCACATGGTAGCAATCTTTGGATAGGAATTATGAAACAAAAAAATTTCATCAAGAATGAAATTCATCTAGAGATCAATCTCCTTCAAAAGCAAAGTTCCCAACTATCTACATAATGGCTCTAGACAAGAAAGCACAGCTTTCAGAATACTCGACACTAGCAAGCTCGGTGTTGTGATGCCATTTAATTAGGAAAGCTATCTATGATTGGAAATTGACTCCTTTTCTGAACTTGCTTAATGCTCTAGGGAATCATCAAGTTGGCCAAGGCACAAAGGACAATAGGATTTTCCATATACCTATGCGAAATCTTTATAGTTCGTTCTTGTTTTGATATGCCTCTTTCCTATATGATCACCGTTCTTCTTTAGAAAGAAAGTTGCAATCAGCATGTCCTTACCAAAATTCTGCATAATCCATGTTTTACATCCAATTAGGTGTTTTTCAATGAATTCTGCTCAAAGTTTATGTTTTGGAAAAAATAATTTTTCAGCAAGTTTAGCAAAATTCAAGATTTTTAAAGAGACTTATTCCACAGGATGACTTTGATTAAATTTCCATAAATGTTTAGATTTGCACTATGAAATCTATAGTTCTGTGTCTTAGGTGGGTCAAACCTCTTATTTTTGTTTTGCCTCAAAAATGATATTAATTGTTAAAAGTACATAATCTTTGTTCTGAAAGAATCTAATTTGATTGGCAGTGATATCTGTTTAGGCTCATTATGGAGAATACTTCTATTTTAAAAAATAATATGTTTTGTATTAGTTTATGTTATGAAACCCCTTTGCCATAAAGAGGGAAATTTATGGGGCCCCTTACCGGATTTAAATTGGTGCGATCAGGTACCCCCTTCACCAGGTCACATCAACAGGTGAATCAGTTCTATTTTTTATTGCTCGCCATTGGCGGCTAGACAGTGATATCCCCTCACCAGGATTATACTAGATGCAATCAGGTACCCCACCCACCGGGTCAAATAATAGGTGCGATCAAGTACCCAATCACCAGGTCACATTAATATTTAAATTTGTTATCAGTTATATGCTCACAGTATAGATGTATGGGGTCTGAGTTATATGTAAAAGTGATTTCAATTCAGTTCTATATTTGGATTTTAGTTTAGAATCTCAGTTTTGTTTTATGTATTCTGAGTTGATATATGTTATGTTATGAATTAGAAGAAATTATTTTCAATACATATCTGTAAGAAAAGAATTATTATTATGTTTCAAAAAACATTTTTTGACCAAGCATTGTAAATGTACTCTTATAAGTTTATCATGCTTATAAAATTAACATAGTTTTTCAAATGATGAAGAGGTTTGATAGTACGTGTTGAGGATGCTAGAGAGCAAGGTGATAGAGTTATAGCTTAGATTTATTATTATGATTTTAGACATTTGAGACATTTTGTTATGCAGTTCAGTTATTTGTTTTAGGCTTTATTTTATAAACAAATTTATTATATGATTGGATTATTTAGACGTTATGGATTATTGTTGGTTTAATTTATGGGATTTCAGTTATTTGGAGGTTTTAATTATTTATTTAGTTAGAATGTCAGACCTATGAATAATGAGAATGGAGTGCCAGACTTATGATAATGAAATGGTGTACGTTTAGATTTAAATTTCACATATGTATTATGTGTGCGAATGTAATTAAGAAAAAATAAAACAAAAAAAAAAAAGACCTGAAAGTAAGAAATCCGAATGTCACACTCCAAAATTCATAGCCCAACAAGTATAGGATTTGGGGCGAGACAACTATAAAACTCGAGGTAAGTTTTTTTGAACTAGGGGAGAATGATGCGGAACAAGAAACAACCCAAACTCAAATTTGATGGGTTATGCAACGGTATTTTGGGTGTAATTTTTTTAATTTTGTTACTTTTAGGTTAATCTAGGTTAGTTTATTGTTACACAGTTTGATGAATTTTATTTATTTCCAGATAGAATAGGTTTTATTTAAATTTTAGGAAGGTGGAAGTCCTATTTCCATCACTTTTCTTTAAGCCTCATTTTAAGAGGTCAAAACTAACCATTGTTGTCAAAACAGCTTGAGGGTATGAATGTGATTTAGATATATCTTTTGGATATATACATCATAAGTATGTAAGGGGTGTAAATGTAAAACCTTCTCTAATAACAAATAAGACAAATAATCATGAGTACCCTAATCTCTCATTACAATTTGCTTGGTTTCTTCTCACCACGACTTCTTCTTCTGCTTCTTCTTTCCTTAATCTTCTCCATTCCTTCTTCATCATTATCAATTCTATTGCTGCAAACATGGTATCAGAGCAAGTTCGATCACTTCAATGGAGCACCAAGAGTGCTATTGACGTTAGCACTCTTACCAGAGGAGAGAGGCACTTCTTTCGCGGAATTGGTAAATGTTTCTCTCTTTACATATTTTTCTAGAATTTAAGGTGGCAGAGGTGAATTTTTATGGCTATTTTTTGAGAAAAATAAAACGGTACAGATTTTGATTTTTCTGATCATACTACTAGAATGAAACTACTTCATGGGGTTTAATAAAAATTGTGCCTGCCTATTATTTAAGGACTAAGTCAAAACAAACCCCATATGTTTTGGGGCTGTTCTGAGGGAGAGATTTTATTTTATTTTATTTTCAGGGGTATGTTTACCACCCCAACCACTAGTGTTTGCGGATCTGTTAATAAAACGTATTTCGAATTAAACTGCAGTCATTTTTTTTATATTCCATAGTGACTGCAGTATGTGACTGTTGAGGTACCTTGCATTAAGGGTATTATTGTCACATGTTTATATACTATACACTGTATACCATGGTATAATAAATTCTCAACATAAATATATATATATTCGTATAGAGAGGATTAACCTACTCTCTAATACGATTCCCCCAACTTCTTGTTCTCTCTTCTCATCTTCTTTCTCTCTTTTTCCTCTATTGGTTGTTTTACTCTAATCCGCAAGTCCTAAGAGACTCAACTTGATATCAGAGCTTACCAGGGAAGCAATCAGAAGAAACCGATGACAAAGAGGAGCTGAAAACAGGGCTAACGTGATGCAGACAATCAAGCAAGACTTATGTATGTACCCCCACATAAGAAAGCACGATTTAAATTTACATGTAATGTGGGGTCAATTCAAATATTGTAAGGGGTGGGTAATTTTGTAATAAAGTCACTAGTGTCATGGTTAGTTTATGTTTTGAGGTGGTTTAGTTGTAATCTCGTTTTGTACTTTGGACCCAGTTTTTCTATGGCCAAAACTTGACTTTTTAGCTTGATTTTGGTGTAATTAGATAGGTTATTCAATTACCTTTCTAATGAGATTAAGATTGCACAAATCTGAAGTGATTTAGAAAAGTTATGACCAAACTACTACGGGGTGGTCACTAAAAATGATAATAGTGTTTTTTGGAAGTTTTGAGTTTTAATTTTTTGGAAAATAAGTATTTAGAAAGTTATGTTTTTAGAATACTTGGCTAGCAAGTTTAGAATTTTAAGAAGTTTCTAATTTTGGTAAGTTTTCAATTTCTTAAAGTTGTAAGCCTATTTAAAGGCAACCCCTCTCCATAATTTAGTAGTGAGAATAAACAAGTTTTTGAAGATTTGGGTGATCCCAAGGTGTGACTATAACCATGTTCTTTTTCTCCAAGGGTTGATGTCACTTATGGCTCTTTTCTCTCTTCTTTCTTAGGTGTAGCTACAAACTCTTTTTCTTTTTCTTTTAGTTTCTTTCTAAATTTATCTTTCTTTCTATATTACTCTCTTCTTATTTTTTCTGTCATATTCTTCTTCTTCTTCTTCCTTCTCTTGAAACCTCCATTAAAGCACTTTCACTTTTTTTGAAATTCTTTGATTTGACCTATCAAATCTTATCGGAATTTCATGAAATTTTAACGGTAGAACCCTGTTACACATCAGAAACGACCATAAAAATTTTAGAATTTTTTGATGCGTTAGAGGGGTATTTTGGTAATTTTCGGATTTTATGTCCAAAATTACAAAAATACCCTTTTTGGGTCTTTTTCTTTCTTTTCTTCTTCTTTTTATTTTATATTCTTCTAAACTCTATTTTTGCAATTCTTTTATCAATTTTCTCTTATTTTTGTGGTTACTTGAAGTATTAAATTCAATTCTTAAAAATTTTGCTTCCGCACTTTAAATCTAACCATTATTTGAGGGATTTGGAATTACTCTACATCAAATTTTGGTATCTTCTCCCTTGTGCTGCATTAGTTTTGGTATCAAAGCTTTTATCCTACATCACACCTTGTGTGCAGAATTCTAGACTGCAACTTGGTGAAGATGATTGCAATCTTGGAAAAAACTCGAGAATAACAACAATCTTATGCACAGCTACACACCATAATCCTTCAAGCAACCATCATATAGGTTTTTCTTCAAACACTTTGTATACAAGTTCTGTGCACACTTATACACTGAAGATTTTGTAGGTTGATTTGTCCAGGTTTCAACAATAGAAGATACTTCCAGTGATACTCACGATTTGAGTACTGAGAATATAGTCAATCCAGTGTGGAACCTTTGGGATTTTACCAAAACCCACAGAGATAAGCCTGGCCTTAGATGGGTTTATGGAAAAGAGTTTGCTGTATTGTTATGAGCACCACCTGGAAAGAGGATTCAGTCCAACCGTACAGTTTAGGATGACTAAGGAGAGGATAGAAGGTGAAAAATTCCAAGATATCAGGTGCTGGAAAATTTCTAGCAACAAAGAGTAATGGATTAGATAATAGTTGGGCTGGATTTGTATGATTTTTTTTTTTTTTAATAGGGCAGGAACTGTGGGAATTGTAAGAGAAAGAAAAAAAAAACCAGAAAAATAGAAAATGGAGAAGATGGGAGATGATGATGATAAAACAAGATGGAAGATGACGATGATAAAAGAAGATGGAAGAGAGAAGATAGGCACCTGTGGAAATCACCAACCCCGACCTTGAGAAATCACCTTTTCAAGCAAACCCTATCGCCAAAGAGCTTGAAGAAAGTCCTGCAGTTGTTAGATCGCACACAACCGAGAAATCTTGCAAAATCCTTGTTAATTTTCATTGCCTGAATAAGGGAGGAACTCCTCTTTAAATACAACCCTCTTCCCACGATTTTAGAAACAAGTTCCCTAGCTCCCTCTCTTTTAAAAATTGTGAAATACGTTTCTTTCTTCCCCTCTTATAACAAAAAGATAGTAAATGGACTAAAATACCATTACTTAAAAAAAAAAATACCAATGTATCCTAACTCTACTAGACACAAAATGTGTCTATAAAAGTGCAAGAAAAGGCATAAAAAAACCAAAATAAATAAAATAAAATAAAAGGAAAACATCCCCACTCATGTCATCGTGATAGCCCACACAAGTGGCCCTACAAAGATGGAAACTAGGCCCACATGCCTCGAAAACACCAAAAAGCCCAAAACTCATTCGAATCAATCCCGGATCGAAGCGAGGGACTCCAATTGTGCACTAGTCCATATAAAAGCTCCACAGAATCTTCCTCTTATGTTGGTACGTCATACCGTACTTGCCATGTGTCAAGATGTCCTCATTAACTCCTTGCATCTGAGAAGAATTCGCCTCTGGCGAAATAAGACTCCGATACCATTCTAGAGTGTCAGAATTTATATCAGTCATGAACTATCAATCAGGGGTATACCCTTCCACTTGACAAGATAACGCTGATAGCCACCATGTCTAGTGGAAATTGTCTCCTCGTCTAGAATGTCCTTTATCTCCTCATGCCTTTGCCTCAGTGGTGGTAGCAGTAATATAGAATAGATAGGCTGGGGATCAGGTACCTGAGAATCTGCAATGGATCTGCAAAAGGAGAAACAATGGCATAGTACGGGATTAAATCTTCAACATTGAATGTTGAGCTAATCCTTAAGTCAAAAGGCAAATCAATAATATAAACATTAGGTCCTACCTTTTTTAGAATTTTATATGGCCTTAAATTACGTGCATATAGTTTCTTGACAACTCCAGACTAGAATCGCTTAGGCCTAAGTCGTACCATTACTTGGTCCCCTTCTTGAAACTCTCGATGAGAATCAACTGACCATTTTTAGCTGTCATTGTTCAAAATAATTTTCCTGCGGATCTCTTTATGCAATGAATGAATATGCTGTGCAAATGATGATGCAGATTCAAAAGGCCTATAGGTAATTGAAATGTGAATGAGGTCAATAGGTGCCCTAGGTCTATAACCAGTAACAATCTCAAATGGACTCATACTTGTAGTCCTATTGATAGAACTATTGTAAGCAAACTCAGCAGTAAACAAGATGGTATCCCAAGATCTAAAATGTTTTCTTACCAAACAACACAGGAGACTACCCACACTCCTGTTCACAACCTTAGTTTGGCCATCAATTTGAGGGTGATAAGCATATGAGAACTTCAGCTTGGTTCCTATGAGTTTCCATAGTCTTCCAGAAATAGCTAACTTCACATCTCTATCATATATTATGTATTGTGGCAAACCATGTAATTTGACAACCTCGTCAAAGAATAATCTAGCTATCTTAGACACATCCGAAGTCTTATTACACAGTATAAAATGGGTCATTTTGGAAAAACGGTCCACTACCACAAAGATGGAATCGTGCTTCTTAAATGCCATAGGTAAACCTAGCATGAAATCCATGCTCACATCCTGCCAAGGAGTGTGAAGAACTAGCAAGAGAGTATACAACCAAAATGACTGTTTCCGTTGCTCTGCCAGTTGACAAGTACGACATTGCTTAACTATTTTGACCACATCCCTTTTCAAGCTTGGCCAGTAAAATCTGTCCTCAACCAGAGCAATGGTCTTGTTATAGCCAAAATAGTCTGCCATGCCTCTTGGATGTAACTCCCACACTAAGAAGTCACACACTGAAATATGGGGAATATATAAACGAGCACCTTTAAAGAGATACCCATCCTGTAAGTTATGATCATGAATACTCATTGATGGTTCACTCTTTAAGGAGGTATATATGTCCCCAAACTCTGGGCAGGTTTCATACTCCTCTTTCAACCTTTCGAACCCAGTTACTTTTACGTGCATAGAATGCAGTAAGGCTATCTTCCGGCTTAAGACATTTGCTGCCTTGTTTTCCACACCAACCCTGTGTTTAAGCACAAAGGTGTACTCCTGAAGAAACTCAACCCACTTGGCGTGCCTTGAGTTAAGCTTCTTCTAGGAACCTAAATATCTCAAAGCATCGTGATCAGAAAATAAGATGAATTCTTGCGGTAATAGATAATGTCTCCAGTATTTTAAAGCTTGTACCACCACATAGAACTCCTTGTCATAGGTGAAATACTTTTGTTTGGCGTCATTCAGTTTCTCACTAAAGTAAGCAACTGGATGGCCTTTTTGGCTTAAAACTCCTCCTATACCAACACTAGATGCGTCACATGCCACTTTAAAGACTTTAGAAAAGTCTAGTAGGCTCATAACAGGAGCAGAAGTCATCCTAGACTTTATCTCCTCAAAAGCCTTTACTGCAGCTTTAGTCCAATTGTATTCCCCTTTCTTGATGCAATCAATAATGAGAGCCATAAAAGAATTAAACCCTCAAATGAACTACCAATAAAAGGTAGCAAAACTATGGAAACTACGCACCTCATGAATATGCCTAGGTGTTTGTCACTCAATTATAGCTTTAACCGTATCAAGTTCGACGGACATTCTTTCAACTGACACCATAAATGAATATTCCTAGGTGTTTGCCACTCAACTATATCTTTGACCGTATCAAGGTCGGCAGACATTCCTTCAACTGACACCATAAACCCTAAGAAGATTACTTGAGAAGTCATGAAAGCATACTTCTTCAGGTTTACGTATAATTTCTCCTTTCTCAAGAGATGACACACCTTTCTCAGGTGTTGCAGATGTTATTCCTTGGTGGTACAATAGATCAATATATCATCAAAATACACCACTAGGAACTTTTCCATGAATGGTCTCAGAACTTGAGTCATAATCCTCATGAACGTGCTAGGAGCATTAGAAGTCCAAAGGGCATGACCAACCACTCATATAGCTCATCCTTCGTCTTAAAGGCAGTCTTCCACTCATCACCAAGTCGTATGCGGATCTGGTACTAGCCACTCTTAAGAACTATCTTTGAAAAGATAGTGGCACCAGTCATCATTTTTAGCATGTCATCTAACCTTGGGATGAGAAACCTATAACATACCGTAATTTTATTGATTGCTCTGCTATCCACACACATTCGCCATGATCCATTATTCTTAGGTGTGAGAAGTGCAGGTACAGCACATGGGCTCATGCTTTCCCTATTGAATCCCTTGCAAAGTAGCTCATCTACTTGTCGTTTAAGCTCAGCATGCTCAGTAGGATTCATTCTGTAATGAGGTAGATTGGGTAGCGTAGCTCTTAGGACTATATCAATCGCGTGCTGTATGTCATGCATAGGTAGAAGATCATTGGGTAAATCCTCAGAGAACATATTGCTTAACTCCTGTAAAATAGTCTCTACCACTTAAGAGTGCTTAACAAAAGAGTCAAGAGAAGTTTCTTTGGCAACCACAACAAATACCATAGCTTCATCATTGATCTCTTGCTCAAACTCTTTCGAGCCAATGATATGAAGGGCCTTAATCTTATTATCATTGATGTTCTTGCCCTTATCTACTTGTTCCTTCACCTCAAGCTCATCCTTTGGTGCTCTAGGAATTAGTTTGATTTTCTTGCCCTTAAACTCAAATACACATGTATTGGATCTACCATACAACGTGACATTTAAGTGATACAGCTTGGGCTGTCTCAATATGACGTGTCGAACATCCATGGAGATCACGTCACACCAACAGTGTCCTTATAAGAGTATAACTCTATAGGCATTAGACACCTCTAGGATACTGGGATCGATGTTGCATTAACCCATGCAACCTTATAGGGACGAGGATGGGGCTCTGGTGTGAGTCCAAGCTTCTTTAAAGTGCTACTGGACACCACATTGATGAAACTTCCACTATCAATGATAAGCTTATAAGTCTTCTCACCAGATTTGGTGTAAGTATGAAAAATGTTAGTCCTACGCTAATCATCCTCTGGTTTAGGTTGGGTGAGAGCACACCGTTTAACCCATAAGGGAAGAGTAATTATAAGTGTCGCCAAGATAGGCTAAATGTCCATCCTTACCACCTACCTCGTCATCACTCGGAGTCCCGTATCCAGGACAAGTCTCGTCCTTAGGGTCCTCTAGACTCGCCTCTTCTCTAGGTTCAGATTGCTCTAATCTTGTGTCCTCTATGACTAGTGTGCTCCTTTTATTTGGACACTGGGCTCCTATGTGACCATATCCTCCACATCTATAACACCCACCAAATGTAGGTGTCTTAGGTGGTACCCTAGCGACTTCTTTACCCTTGGATAATGGTTGTAGATTGGGTCTTGGGTTTTTAGATGGTCCACGTTGAAATTGTCTTCCAAATTGAGGTTTACTTGGTGGTACTCCAGGTCTAGTGTCAATCCTATGACTATCAAATGGACGTGGGGCCTAAAGCCTCAAGTAAAGCTCTAACTCGCGGACTCGCCTGTAGGCTTCCTCTAAGTCCGTGATATGATCACATAATAACTAATTCTGAAACTCAAGTCGCAGTCTTAGCTTGAACCTACTTAGCGTGACAGCTAGATCATCAATCACTTTGCTCCTGAACATGAGCTCTTCGAAGTGGCCAATGTACTCTGCAATAGATAAATTGCCTTGTTTCACAGAGTTTCATTGATCCACTAAACCTGAATGATATGACAAAGGGACATATTTATCCCTCAAGCGTTCCTTCATGTCATTCCAATCACTCACTGGAGCTTAGTGCCGTAGCTGTCTTTGTTGTTCCACATTGTCCCAATAAAGTCTAACTTACCCAACCAACTTCATCTTGGCAAACTTAACCTTTTGCTTCTCAGACATGTGGTACCACTCAAAATAAAAATCCATGGTTGACATCCATTCAAGGAAAACTTTGGGGTCTAACTTCCCTTCAAACTGTGGTGCCTCTACTTTGACTAATCGCATGGCCAAGTCATCGTAGTCACCTTGTTGGGGTTCTTCTAGGGGATGAGTATTCCTACCTCTAGGGGCTCTAAAAGTGTGATCCTCAACTGAACCCTCTCTCCTAAAGTGTGTTAAACCTTCAGCTCTAAGGGTGTTACTCTCCCTCCTAGAATTCTCTAGACCAAGCATCCTTTGATGAGTGTCCTGGACAGTTGGACCCATGGTTCTCACATCCTCACTCAATTTATCTTTCTTCAAGACCAATTCTTGAAAGGTTACTTACGAATCCAATGGGTTAGCTACCATTTTTATGTGACAGTCAAGCCCGGATCTTGTGGGCATGCACTAGTACTACTAGTTTAGTGTACTCACCTCTAACCAACTATACGGCTAGACAAAAATCAGCACCCTACCATTAATGTGTAATGTGTATGGAAAGAATAAATGAGTATGCAATTAGTATAAAGAGATGCTATGCAACTACAAGTGTGTGGGGTAATTCCTAAACAGAACTAGGGTGGGAAGGACTACACCTAGATAGAACTAGATGCAATCTGGCTCTGATACCAAAAAATGATGAAGTATGCATAAGACAAACAAAGTGCACAGAGATCCACAAGTAAATTAATGCAAGCAAATCTAACTAGAAAAAAGATTTCTATCTTTACCAAGTATTAGAAAGTAATAAAGAAAGAAATCAAGTAATGGATGGATTCAACATAACAAGCTAAAACATATAAAATAATGAAAAAAACAAGTACCTAACAATTAAATTATTAACTACTTGTAACTTAGGAAATTAACTAGCAAAACAAGATTGAAAACCTATGAACAAAAGTTAATAGGCTAAAAGTGGTCAAGTATGTGGCTGGACAGCAAGCATGAGAAAGTAGTTTACGTGTGTAAAAGTGCATGGAAGGCTACTCAAGTAATGGAGGTAAGTGTCAAGCAATACATGGCACAATGGAAACAAATACAAGGTGCTGGCAGCAAGTATCAGATGCAAAAGGGTATGTCTATGAAGTAACAAAAGGCCTATCTAGTAAAAAGTAAACATGGGCAACAATTAATAGTAACTATAAGGGTGTATAGAGAACACCGTTGTTGCAGCACAAGTCATGGAACAGCTTCAAGGCCTCAATACAGCTCACTACATCGATCATAAGTCAGGGCAACCACCACTTGTGTGGAGAATTCTGGACTGCAACTTGTTGAAGATGATTGCAATCTTGGAAAAACACTCGAAAATAGCAACAATGTTATGCACAGCGACACACCACAATCCTTCAAGCAACCATCATATAGGTTTTTCTTCAAACACTTTGTATGCAAGTTCTGTGCACACTTATACACTGAAGATTTTGTAGGTTGATTTGTCCAGGTTTCAACATCAGAAGATACTTCCAGTGATACTCACGATTTGAGTACTGAGAATATGGTCAATCCAGTGTAGACCCTTTGGGATTTTACCAAGACCCATAGAGATAAGCCTGGCCTTAGATGGGTTTATGGAAAAGGGCTTGCTGTATTGTTATGAGCACCACCTGGAAAGAGGATTCAGTCCAACCGTACAGTTTAGGATGACTAAGGGGAGGATAGAAGGTGAAAAATTCCAAGATATCAGGGGCTGGAAAATTTCTGGCAGCAAAGAGTAATGGATTAGATAATAGTTGGGTTGGGTTTGTACGGTTTTTTTTTTTTTTTAACAGGGCAGGGACTGTGGGAATTGTAAGAGAAAGAAAAAAAAACCAGAAAAATAGAAGATGGAGAAGAAGATGGGAGATGATGATGATAAAAACAAGATGGAAGATGACGATGATAAAAGAAGATGGAAGAGAGAAGAAAGGCACCTGAGGAAATCACCAATTCAAGCAAACCCTAGCACCAAAGAGCTTGAAGAAAGTCCTGCAATTGTTAGATCACACACAGCTGAGAAATCTTGCAAAATCCTTGTTAATTTTCATTGCCTGAATGAGGGAGGAACTCCGCTTTAAATACAACCCTCTTCCCACGATTTTAGAAAGGAGTTCCCTAGCTCCCTTTCTTTCTAAAATTGTGAAATGCAATTCTTCCTTCCCCTCTTATAACAAAAAGATAGTAAAGGGACTAAAATACCCTCACTTAAACAAACAAAAAATTACCAATGTATCCTAACTCTACTAGACACAAAAATGTGTCTATAAAAGTACAAGAAAAGGCATAAAAAACCAAACGAAATAAAATAAAATAACATGGAAACATCTCCACTCATGTCATCGTGATAGCTCACACAGGTGGCCCCACAAAGATGGAAAGAGGGCCCAC